>JACEFZ010009375.1:125000-142500 GCA_014155875.1 Cepaea nemoralis
AATATGGGAAAATTGTCGACTCGGTAAAATTTTTGGCGGCGTGTGGGAACGGTTTTTTGACGGGTGATGGCGGGTGTCTGTGAAAGTAATTAAGGTAATAATTAGTTGGTTCTGGAAACCGAGGTTGTGAGTATGGATGAGGGAGGGCTGTAAGTTATATATATTTTGGTTACGTATATGAATGTGTTAGTATGCGTGGTGTAGTGATGTATAAACTGCCAAGGGTGTGATGGGTCGTGGTTTCTACTCATGGGTTGTATATATGGTGGTGGCGTAGACAGCTCATAATGTGTCTGTTCACTATGCGTGGTGAGTAATGTATAAACTGCCAAGGGTGTGATGGGTCGTGGTTATACTCGACGACTCATGGGTAGAGGTGTAGATGGTTACTATCATCTGAACAGTGTGATAGTAGTGTCTAAGTGAAAGTAAAGGGTGGTATGTAGCTTATTCACTACCATCATTACAAAGGAAATCTTATAAAGTTATAATGGGTATTGATGGTAAGGGGGTATTAGTGATCAAGTAGGAGTGATATAGGGGTGGTCATAAATGTAATAAGAGGTGTTCGCAGTTACACACTGGTCAACCAGTGGTCAAGCAATGGTCAAGTAAGGGTCAAGTAGTCAAGTAAGGAAATTTTAGGGAAAAGTGATTGTAATGAGATGGTGATGATTAAAGAGTGGTAAATTAGAGGTCAAGCAGTGGTCAAGCAGTGGTCAAGTAAGGAAAATTTTAGGGAAAATTGGTCGTAGTGACATGGTAATGCTTAAATTAGTGGTAAATTAGTGGTCAAGTAGTGGTCAAGCAGTGGTCAAGCGGTGGTTAAGTGAGTAAAATTTTTGGGAAATTTTAGGGAAAAGTGATTGTAATGATATGGTGAGTGATTAAAGAGTGGTAATTAGTGGTCAAGCAGTGGTCAAGCAGTGGTCAAGTGAATAAATTTTAGCGGAAAGTAGTTGTAGCGACATGGTGATGATTAAAGGGTGGTAAATAGTGATCAAGTAGTGGTCAAGTAGTGGTCAAGTAGTGGTCAAGTGGTCGAGTGACCATCTTAACTTGTAGAGGACGATGTGCCTAAGATTATGGTAGTGATTAAAGTGATCGAATGACGTGGTCAAGCAGTGGTCAAGTATGTCAAGTAGGAATTGTAGGGGAAAGTACGTATAATGCAATGGTGGTGGGTAAAGTGAGGAAGAATCAATAGTAGTGATAATAGTACTACCAATATTAGGCGACAAGAATATTGTTGAAACAAGTACAAACTCAAATACACACACATCTCCTAGCATTACTACTGTCATCACAACCACACACCACACACACAGACCAGACATACATACACATGAACACAAATAGAACCAGGACATTCAACTACACACATACACACTTGATACACTTGTACGTACAGACATACACATAAAGACAGACAAGCACAAAGACACACCCATACCATTACTACTGTCATCACAAAAATACACAAGTACACTCAAAGACAAATACAAAGACAGCCAAGTACAAAGACACACCCATCGCCTAGGATTACTACTGTCATCACAACTATACTCAAGTACACACCCATAATCAATTACACAAATACACACCTACAAACAAAAACACACAAAGACACAGACACACTTGTACATACAGATACAGAAGTACAGACAATCCATACCATTACTACTGTCACAACAACTACACACCCGTACACACTTGATACACTTGTACATACAGACCTACACAAGAACACCCATACCATTACTACTGGTACCACAACCAGTATAGACACACTTGTACATACAGACCTACAAGAATATCACAAACCACAAATTATTAGTAAAGAACGCGGATGTCCGAGACAGCCCCTACGTCATCAACGCCATATGCAAAAGTCATTAAGTATGAGTCATCGGTTTGTGGGGAAGCAGGCGGGCGTGAGAATAGCTTGTCTAACTGCCACGTCAGCTATGTCGTGTGCAGAACCAGTGTATAAAATAGAAGGCGTCTCTTGTGAGCTCAGTACCAGTTCACGGGCTGACTTGGGTATCTACAGAGTTATTTTTGTGAAACCTGCTGTTGTAAGTCGCTTAGTGTAGTAAGCAGATATTGTTCACGTAGTGACTTGGGTAGCTACAGCAGTGAAACTTGGTGTGAGCCTTATTCGTTTCGTCGGCCTCTGATAAAACATTGAAACATTGTATACACCAGAACATTTTTTCGGATTGTAAGAAAGCGAAAGTGTGACTTGTGACCAGTTTATCAATATGACCACCAGATCTACTTTCACGTGTTCAGTGTGCGACAAAGCCTATTGTGATAAGTATACCCTTAATCGTCACATTCGGACCATTCACGAGGGGAAAGACCAAGTATATCCCTGTCAGTTATGTGATAAGGTGTATAATACGAACGATGGCCTACAAAAACACAAACGAATACGTCATCAGCCACGTATGAATACACCAAACACTGCAATACCAGAGACGACAGCACCACCTGTCTATTTACACCATCATCGTAGTCTAACGCAAGTACCAGACTGCCACCACTGTATCTTCAATGATAACCTTACCCGCCATAATGGGAACATTCACAATGATTATCCCTGTCAGATACGTACCAATCTATACAATTCGAACCTACAACGGTACTTACATCACCAGACATCACGAGAAAGGATGACACCCTTAGACACCCTGGCAACACCTCCACTCATAGTAGCAGAGGATATCCAACCAAATGATAGAGGCAGCTTGGCAGCCCTTAAGGCGTACTGCAAGGACCTATCGCTTATGCTACCCAATCAAGTGGTAGTATTAGAAAAAAGTGTCGACCACCGCTATCGGGTGGTTTTGGTATGATAAAAAGAAGTATTCAGATATCTTGTATGATATCTCATACATGTCTTTATTCTGGATCCGAAACAAATAAGGTATGTGTGATGACTTCGACAACAACAGTGTTTTTGATAGTCAACCAGCAGAGCCCAGAAGAATGAAGATCACTAATCCAGAACTTTTTGGTTTTTCACTAAGCATCTATGTCATTGATTGTTTCTTATATCTCTAAACTGTTTTTCACTAATCATGTATGTCATTGATTTTTTCTTATATCTCTAAACTGTTTTTCACTAAGCATCTATGTCATTGATTTTTTCTTATATCACTAAAGTGTTTTGATGAATAAGACACATATTTTGGTGATAAAATATTGAAACCAAGTTTTTTTTGTTGATTTTCTCTATTGGTTTTGTTTTCATGACGTTGTCTTGTCGGCTCAGAGCTTACATTACCAGACATGAACAAAGTCTTAGAAGAAGTTATGGCAAATACAGAACAGTCAAATGTATATTAAAAAAACCTAGGAAAAAATAACCAAAGGCGAAAAAGCCAAAATACGAAATGTCTCGACCAAGCTTATAAATATTACAACTAAAAGGTTGATCAAAAATTATAAATTCAAACATTATAAAAATAACCAAATATGAAAAACATCGTCCAAAGACAGAAATATTTCAACTAAACTTATAAATAAGTCACCAAAAGGGAAAAGGTCAAGTACAGAAATAGCTATGGAAAAAGTAAGTCCACAAAACTAAGAAAAAAATGTAACTTCTGTAGTCAAATGTGTCGTATCTGAAAAGACGCTATCAATGTCACCCCTTTCCTTGTTTTACTTTACCAAAGACCTTCACCGTATCTGGTACAGAAACCCTTATACAGCACTAATCTCTCCACAGTCTTGGTTGCTTTCTAATACAAAGTGGTTACATCACCAAGAACTTCAAACCTCAATTGTACACGTGCTCCATTGAAACACCCATGACAGTTAACAACATGTATGGCCATGTAATCTGTGAGTCCATCGGGGATAGTTCATCCGAGTATTCCAAAAGATCCATTTCCCATGGCTGACATCTTCAACTTGCTATAACACAACTTATTCTAATATAAACTTTACATGAAATTTCCCAAATTTGGGCTCTATTAAAGAATACGTAATGAGATACACAAAGACAACAAGAACATATCATACAAAACAATTCACAAATTAAAACTTAAACCATATCAGATGAACCACCCAACAAGTACTACTAGAACACAAACATATAATAAGGAAACACATGACACACAGAGCTTACAGACAAATCACTTGGACGTCAAACAAATTTTGCTTCTTGTACTGTAGAATTCTACCAACACTTCTTTCCTATCACCAAAACTAAACATCTACCACACAACCACTGGTCATTTGTCCAACATAATACTCATACCCTCGCCAACGACATTAAGGAAATGCATACTTATACATTGTCAGACATTAGATTTAAATCCCCTACTACTAACATATCACCGGTGTCGAGTTCCCGTTTCACAAAAACACCCTCTTGTCAGTTGTTAGTGAAAACCATTACACCAGTCCAGATTTGTGACTCGTAGAATCTACACTCACACTGTCGTATCTGTAGTATGAGTCTGCGATCAGAGATTCTTCTATAGAATCACATTGTAATCCTAACGTTGACACTTGTTTTAAAAACGTTTTAACCTACTTGTGTAAAACTTTTTTCACCTTCCATTCATCAGGTACAATGACAGCTTTAATTGATAGACGGCCATCGTGGTCAGAAGATGAGAATTGTTGTGAAGATGACAGTGTTTTGGAGGAAGATGATTCTGGCTTCTTCACACCAGCTTTATCATTAGACATTTTGTTCTGTCAGAAACCTACTCGTGGCACCCAGCCAGCTTTAGATGTACCAGAGACAACCTTTGCTTGGGGTGATGATTCGTCTTCAGATGAAGATATTGACCTTTTGGCTAGTAGTCATGCCCCAGAGTCTCTCAAGAAAATTAATGTGACGTGGAACGAAAAATATCCTACTGATGGTGTCCGAAGGTGTTCCTCTTCTACGAATAAGGTGTGTATGGGTAGTAATGATCATAATTCACATGTGTATTTTTGTAAACATGACCAATACCGAAAACCTATGTGCTATACATGTTTTCTATGTACATCTCTCTATACCACAAACCATCAGTGACTATACCTTTACCCTTTCTCAAGGCGTGACCAAAAGAATGTCGACAGTCTGTTTTTAGTGCCTTTTACCACTTCTCCTTGTGAATTTTTTAGTGTTTTTTCTTTACTGAAGTAGTAGGTATTGCAGTCTTGTAAGTTTCAATGTGTTTTATTTACCTCCACAGGTTAATTTTGCACCAGAGCCTCACTTCTTGACAGTCCATACTGTTGGCAACGAAGAACGCAATGGTAACTGGCATCATGTAATCAGAGAACGTGAGAATTTTGAAAGCCGTATACTAGACTTGGAAAAAATCTTGAACCCAGTCTTGAGGGACAACCACAGAAGAAAAGTCATCGAACAAAGGACAGCAGTGAAGAAGGCAGCTGTAGTCTAATTACCATGTATATCTCTCTGCCCTATTAAAAGAGTTATAACCAGAAATAAAACTAGTATGCATTTCCTTAATGTCGTTGGCGAGGGTATGAGTATTATGTTGGACAAATGACCAGTGGTTGTGTGGTAGATGTTTAGTTTTGGTGATAGGAAAGAAGTGTTGGTAGAATTCTACAGTACAAGAAGCAAAATTTGTTTGACGTCCAAGTGATTTGTCTGTAAGCTCTGTGTGTCATGTGTTTCCTTATTATATGTTTGTGTTCTAGTAGTACTTGTTGGGTGGTTCATCTGATATGGTTTAAGTTTTAATTTGTGAATTGTTTTGTATGATATGTTCTTGTTGTCTTTGTGTATCTCATTACGTATTCTTTAATAGAGCCCAAATTTGGGAAATTTCATGTAAAGTGTATATTAGAATAAGTTGTGTTATAGCAAGTTGAAGATGTCAGCCATGGGAAATGGATCTTTTGGAATACTCGGATGAACTATCCCCGATGGACTCACAGATTACATGGCCATACATGTTGTTAACTGTCATGGGTGTTTCAATGGAGCACGTGTACAATTGAGGTTTGAAGTTCTTGGTGATGTAACCACTTTGTATTAGAAAGCAACCAAGACTGTGGAGAGATGAGTGCTGTATAAGGGTTTCTGTACCAGATACGGTGAAGGTCTTTGGTAAAGTAAAACAAGGAAAGGGGTGACATTGATAGCGTCTTTTCAGATAAGACACATTTGACTACAGAAGTTACATTTTTTTTCTTCTTAGTTTTGTGGACTTACTTTTTCCATAGCTATTTCTGTACTTGACCTTTTCCCTTTTGGTGACTTATTTATAAGTTTAGTTGAAATATTTCTGTCTTTGGACGATGTTTTTCATATTTGGTTATTTTTATAATGTTTGAATTTATAATTTTTGATCAACCTTTTAGTTGTAATATTTTTTCCTAGATTTTTATAAGCTTGGTCGAGACATTTCGTATTTTGGCCTTTTCGCCTTTGGTTATTTTTTTCCTAGGTTTTTTTTAAATACATTTGACTGTTCTGTATTTGCCATAACTTCTTCTAAGACTTGTTCATGTCTGGTAATGTAAGCTCTGAGCCGACAAGACAACGTCATGAGCACAAACCACTAAAGAAAATCAACAAAACAAAAATCTTGGTTTCAATATTTTTATCATCAAAATATGTGTGTTATTCATCAAAACACTTTAGTGATATAAGAAAAATCAATGACATACATGAGTAGTGAAAAACAGTTTAGAGATATAAGAAAAAATCAATGACATACATGATTAGTGAAAAACAGTTTAGAGATATAAGAAAAAATCAATGACATAGAAGCTTAGTGAAAAACACTTTAGTGATATAAGTAAGAAAAATCAATGACATAGATGCTTAGTGAAAAACACTTTAGTGATATAAGAAAAAATCAATGACATACATGATTAGTGAAAAACCAAAAAGTTCTGGATTAGTGATCTTCATTCTTCTGGGCTCTGCTGGTTGACTATCAAAAACACTGTTGTTGTCGAAGTCATCACACATACCTTATTTGTTTCGGATCCAGAATAAAGACATGTATGAGATATCATACAAGATATCTGAATACTTCTTTTTATCATACCAAAACCACCCGATAGCGGTGGTCGACACTTTTTTCTAATACTACCACTTGATTGGGTAGCATAAGCGATAGGTCCTTGCAGTACGCCTTAAGGGCTGCCAAGCTGTCTCTATCATTTGGTTGGATATCCTCTGCTACTATGAGTGGAGGTGTTGCCAGGGTGTCTAAGGGTGTCATCCTTTCTCGTGATGTCTGGTGATGTAAGTACCGTTGTAGGTTCGAATTGTATAGATTGGTACGTATCTGACAGGGATAATCATTGTGAATGTTCCCATTATGTCGGGTAAGGTTATCATTGAAGATACAGTGGTGGCAGTCTGGTACTTGCGTTAGACTACGATGATGGTGTAAATAGACAGGTGGTGCTGTCGTCTCTGGTATTGCAGTGTTTGGTGTATTCATACGTGGCTGATGACGTATTCGTTTGTGTTTTTGTAGGCCATCGTTCGTATTATACACCTTATCACATAACTGACAGGGATATACTTGGTCTTTCCCCTCGTGAATGGTCCGAATGTGACGATTAAGGGTATACTTATCACAATAGGCTTTGTCGCACACTGAACACGTGAAAGTAGATCTGGTGGTCATATTGATAAACTGGTTTTTTTTTTCTTTCTTACAACACCAAAAAGTTCTGATGTATACAATGTTTCACTGTTTTATCAGAGGCCAACGACACGAATAAGGCTCACACCAAGTTTCACTGCTGTAGCTACCCAAGTCACTACGTGAACAATATCTGCTTACTACACAATGCTCACACCAGCCTGAAGCACCTCTGTAGATACCCAAGTCAGCCCGTGAACTGGTACTGAGCTCACAAGAGACGCCTTCTATTTTATACACTGGTTCTGCACACGACCCTACATATCTGATGTGGGAGTTTTTGAAGACAAGCTATTCTCACGCCCGCCTGCTTCCCTACAAACCGATGACTCATACTTAATGACTTTTGCATATGGCGTTGATGACGTAGGGGCTGTCTCGGACATCCGCGTTCTTTATCACAAGGGGGTATGTGGTTTGTGATATTCTTGTAGGTCTGAATGTACAAGTGTGTCTGTACTGGTTGTGGTACCAGTAGTAATGGTTTTTGTGTTTGTCTTTGAGTGTTCTTGTGTATTTGTTTATGGGTGTGTACTTGTGTATAGCTGTTGTTGTGACAGTAGTAATGGTATGGATTGTCTGTACTTCTGTATCTGTATGTACAAGTGTGTCTGTGTCTTTGTGTGTTTTTGTTTGTAGGTGTGTATTTGTGTAATTGATTATGGGTGTGTACTTGAGTATAGTTGTGATGACAGTAGTAATCCTAGGCGATGGGTGTGTCTTTGTACTTGGCTGTCTTTGTATTTGTCTTTGAGTGTTCTTGTGTATGGGTGAGTGTGTCTGTACTTGTGTATTTTTGTGATGACAGTAGTAATGGTATGGGTGTGTCTTTGTGCTTGTCTGTCTTTATGTGTATGTCTGTATGTACAAATGTATCAAGTGTGTACATGTGTGTACTTGGCTGTCTTTGTGGTTGTATGACCCTCTTTGAATGATTTTTTTTACACACCCCACAAAAAAAGATACTTGTATCTCTAACAACGCACCAGCTAATATTCTTGTCTCTAATATTGGTAGTACTATTATCACTACTATTGATTCTTCCTCACTTTACCCATCACCATTGCACTATACGTACTTTCCCTTACAATTTAAGTGGTCACTCGACCACTTGACCACTGCTTGACCACTGCTTGACCACATCATTGATCACTTTAACCACTACCATAACCTTAGGCACATCGTCCTCTACAATTTAAGTGGTCACTCGACCACTTGACCACTACTTGACCACTAATTTACCACCCTTTAAGCATCACCATGTCGCTACAATCACTTTCCCCCTAAAATTTCCTCACTTGACCACTGCTTGACCACTGCTTGACCACTAATTTACCACTCTTTAATCATCACCATATCATTACAATCACTTTTCCCTAAAATTTCCCTAAAATTTTCCTCACTTAACCACCGCTTGACCACTGCTTGACCACTACTTGACCACTACTTTACACTAATTTACCACTAATTTAAGCATTACCATGTCACTACGACCAATTTTCCCTAAAATTTTCCTTACTTGACCACTGCTTGACCACTGCTTGACCTCTAATTTACCACTCTTTAATCATCACCATCTCATTACAATCACTTTTCCCTAAAATTTCCTTACTTGACTACTTGACCCTTACTTGACCATTGCTTGACCACTGGTTGACCAGTGTGTAACTGCGAACACCTCTTATTACATTTATGACCACCCCTATATCACTCCTACTTGATCACTAATACCCCTTACCACCATACCCATTATAACTTTATAAGATTTCCTTTGTAATGATGGTAGTGAATAAGCTACATACCACCCTTTACTTTCACTTAGACACTACTATCACACTGTTCAGATGATAGTAACCATCTACACCTCTACCCATGAGTCGTCGAGTATAACCACGACCCATCACACCCTTGGCAGTTTATACATTACTCACCACGCATAGTGAACAGACACATTATGAGCTGTCTACGCCACCACCATATATACAACCCATGAGTAGAAACCACGACCCATCACACCCTTGGCAGTTTATACATCACTACACCACGCATACAAACACATTCATATACGTAACCAAAATATATATAACTTACAGCCCTCCCTCATCCATACTCACAACCTCGGTTTCCAGAACCAACTAAATATTACCTTAATTACTTTCACAGACACCCGCCATCACCCGTCAAAAAACCGTTCCCACACGCCGCCAAAAATTTTACCGAGTCGACAATTTTCCCATATTTCCTTCATAAAACTATTACCCTCCATTACCCTCCAGATTCTGGTTGCATAATATGTGTCTGGAGGTCTCAATATACTACTGAGGGAGCAAGAGTGAGAGAGACAGAGAAAGAATGAGACAGAGATCGAAAGAGTGCGAGAGAGAGAGAGTGAGAGAGAGAGAGTAAACGAGAAAGCGAAAGAGAGGGAGTGAGTGAGTGATAGAGCTAGCGAGAGAGGGCGAGTGAGTGAGAGAGAGAGAGAGAGAGAGAGAGAGAGAGAGAGAGAGCGAGAGAGGGTAAGAAACAGCTAGAGAGAGATAGCAAGATGGAGAGTGCGAGAGGGAGAGAGAGAGAGGGAAAAAGGCGTGTTTGTAACAAGGAGCCCTAGAGTGCAGCACAAATGAACAGAGCACAGATGCAACCGACATCCCATAGTTGTGTGTAAAGGAGAAACATTACAACAACATATTACACTTACATTGTCCGCGTTGAGTGGCAGCACAAACATTCCAACAATATATTCAACTTACATTGTCCGCGTTGAGTGGCAGCACAAACATTCCAACAACATATTACACTTACATTGTCCGCGATGAGTGGCAGCACAAACGTTCCAACAACATATCCTACTTACATTGTCTGCGTTGAGTGGCAGCACAAACATTCCAACAATATATTCTACTTACATTGTCCGCGTTGAGTGGCAGCACAAACATTCCAACAACATATTACACTTACATTGTCCGCGATGAGTGGCAGCACAAACGTTCCAACAACATATTACACTTACATTGTCCGTGTTGAGTGGCAGCACAAACGTTCCAACAACATATTACACTTACATTGTCCGCGTTGAGTGGCAGCACAAACGTTCCAACAACATATTACACTTACATTGTCCGCGTTGAGTGGCAGCACAAACATTCCAACAACATATTACACTTACATTGTCCGCGTTGAGTGGCAGCACAAACATTCCAACAACATATTCTACTTACATTGACCGCGTTGAGTGGCAGCACAAACATTCCAACAATATATTCTACTTACATTGTCCGCGTTGAGTGGCAGCACAAACGTTCCAACAACATATTACACTTACATTGTCCGCGATGAGTGGCAGCACAAACGTTCCAACAACATATTACACTTACATTGTCCGCGTTGAGTGGCAGCACAAACATTCCAACAACATATTACACTTACATTGTCCGCGTTGAGTGGCAGCACAAACATTCCAACAACATATTACACTTACATTGACGGCGTTGAGTGGCAGCACAAACATTCCAACAACATATTACACTTACATTGTCCGCGTTGAGTGGCAGCACAAACGTTCCAACAACATATTACACTTACATTGTCCGCGTTGAGTGGCAGCACAAACATTCCAACAACATATTACACTTACATTGTCCGCGTTGAGTGGCAGCACAAACGTTCCAACAACATATTACACTTACATTGTCCGCGTTGAGTGGCAGCACAAACATTCCAACAACATATTACACTTACATTGTCCGCGTTGAGTGGCAGCACAAACGTTCCAACAACATATTACACTTACATTGTCCGCGTTGAGTGGCAGCACGAATCTGGCAAACGACCCTGCGTCTGGAATATGAAAGTCCGTTTTCTTCAAGCTATCCAGGTATAACCGAAAGATGACATCGATAGTATGATAGATGACAACATCGACCACTAAGTAATCACTCTCCTCGAAGCAGTTGATAAAATGGAAGACGAAAGCACAGTCGGCTTCATAAATTGTCTGCAATCTTCTGTTGTTTCGTCTGTCTATGACATGAAACTGGAGCTGGGGATGCATTACGTGGAATGTATAATTGAATTGCCTCATAGTTCACAAGAGGTACATGAAGGGAGCATGAAATTGTGGCCAAGTGGTCAAGCGGCTTACATCATCATACGTGGATTCGTTAAAGGATTCCATCATTCCAGACATTTCAGACACAATCAATCCAGACTCAGTCATTCCAGACTCAATCATTCCAGACTCAATCATTCCAGACTCAATCATTCCAGACTCAATTATTCTGGACTTCGTCATTCCAAACACAATCACTCCAGACTCAATAATTTCAGACTCAATCATTCCAGACTCAATCATTCCAAACCCAGTCATTCTACACTCAATCATTCGGTAAAAGAGTGCAGTTTTTTTCAGAGACCCCTGAGGGTATCCACTTGAGCTACGGAGTTCGTGCTCTGCAGGAAGAAGACCGAGTCAAATTGGAGGAAACAATAAGGAGTAAGATGGAGGAAGGTGTGGGATGGAGGAAGGTGTTGGATGGAGGAAGGTGTGGGGTGGAGGAAGGTGTGGGATGGAGGAAGGTGTGGGGTGGAGGAAGGTGTGGGGTGGAGGAAGGTGTGGGATGGTGGAAGGTGTGGGATGGAGGAAGGTGTGGGGTGGAGGACGGTGTGGGATGGAGGAAGATGTGGGGTGGAGGAAGGTGTGGGGTGGAGGAAGGTGTGGGATGGTGGAAGGTGTGGGATGGAGGAAGGTGTGGGGTGGAGGAAGGTGTGGGAGGTGGAGGAAGGTGTGGGAGGTGGAGGAAGGTGTGGGGTGGAGGAAGATGTGGGATGGAGGAGGGAGTAGGAAGAAGAAAGAGTTGATGAAGGAAGGAATAGAATGGAGGAAGAAGTAGGACGAAAGAAGGGGTAGAAAGGAGGAAGGAATAGAATGGAGGAAGGAGTAGGGTGGAAGAATGAGTAGTATGGAGGACGATGGTGGAAAAAGGAGGATGAAAAGGGAACACGGGAAGAAAAAGTCAAGAAGGATACGGAAGGAAGAAGGAAATTCAACAAGAGGAAGAAAGGCAGGTAGAAAAGATAAGAAAAGAAGGAAAGTGGGAGAAGAAAGGATGGAGTGGAGTGGCGTATGTAGGAGTATTGGAGGGAAGGGGACATGACAGGAGAAATGGGAGAAGGGAGGTTGTGGTCGTGGTGCTGGCAGGAGGAAATATGATTAAAATATAAAGACAGTGTAATAGCAATGAGAAGTCCAGTAGAGTAGCAATGACGATGGTGGTGGTTGTTTGGTGGAGGAGAGGAATGACAAGTGAGAAAATAGGAACCGAGAAGAGGGGCGAGAAGGCGGTAAAGAAATAGGATCTAGTATAGAAAGGTGCGAGAAAAAAATAAGAGACAGCGAAATAAATAAATAAAGAAAGAAAGAAAGAAAGAAAGAAAGAAAGAAAAAAAGAAAGAAAATACAAGTAAACAAGAAAGAAAGAAAGAAAGAAATGAACGACAGAAAAATATGAAAATAAAAAAATAAAAAACCAAGGGGACAAAAGAACGCTAAAGAAAGAAAGCTTAAGAAAGAAAGAGGGAAAGAAAGAAAGACAAAAAGAAAGAAACAAGGACATTATAGAAAGGGAGGATGGAAGGAAAAGAAAGCCAAAGAATGAAAAATAAGACATTAGAAAGAAAGAAAGCCAAAGAAAGAAAGAAAGAAAGAAAGAAAGAAAGAAAGAAAAACGTGATATTAAGGACTCAAACAACAGACAAACTGTACCGGTTCACCGTGGTGCAGGGCCAGAGTCTGGGCCATGCCCTGTATATCCGTGCTGGACAGATCAAACTTTTTTGTGTTGAACGTCACCGGCTGGTCCAGTATGACAAAATAATTCTCACTCATGCCAAAGCTGTGATTATAGGAAATGTTGGTCTGCCATCTGCTAGGAATGCTGGCTAGGATCTCTGCTGTCAACAGCGGCTCTTGCTCACATTTGCCTGTTAGGACGTCACAACAAGTCACATTATTTGCTGTTGCATATCACATTACAGCAATTGGTTGCCTTTATAGAAATATTGGGGTCTGACTGGCCGATGGGTTTTTACGCTCGCTCTTTAACTTCCTATGCTCGAGTTAGTGGGGAGTTTCCACACATCAGTCAGTTGGTTGAATTCTCATTCAGAAAGTAATGGCAAACTTAAAAAAGAAACTTGTGCATTCGTTGCAGGACGTCGCCATCAACCCAGGTTTATTTTCTAGACAATGTTACGTGTAGTAGTTTGCCAATACTTTCTGAACGAGACGTCAACGTTTAAGTCAAACTGTTTTTTTTCTTCCGCATATCCTTTACAGGATATCGCTGTCAACAGCAGCATCTTTCAGCTGTCTGTTGATTTCTTGGCAAGATTACGCTCAGTAGTTTGCCATTGCTTTCTGAGTGGCCGGCTCAGTTATCCCGCAAGTCACCAGCGGGGGACGAACCGCTCCCAGTTCTCGCCCGCTACGAGACTGCGTGATAAACGGGATTACGGAGAAAGTGTTGTAACCCCTCGGCCAGAGAGACCGGCAAGTCCAACTGTCCAGGGATAAAATTGCCGAGAAATTAAATCTGGGGTTGATCGCTATGTCCTGCCAACGACAAACATTATATTATATATATATATATATATATATATATATATATATATATATATATATATATATATATATATATATATATATATATATATATATATATATATATGATGGTGCGGTGGCTAGCATATTTATCTAATGCAGGGATTTAAAATTTTTAAAAATCGACCTGGTCGACTTAGGGTAACAAGATGCCCCAGAAAATGTTATGGAAAGTAAATTCGGTCGGTGTTACACTGCCCCCTCAAATCCGATTGGTATATAAAAATACACTGCTGGCACCTCATATCCAACACGCCTACTGGCCCGGAACACGATGCTTTACTTTTACTTACAGTAAACCCTCTATTTAACAGACTCATAGTCAAACAAAAAGTCGGCTTCGACCTAACAAAAATGGATGGCGGATAATGGAAAATGGAAAGTAGAGGTGTGTCACAGTTGCATAAGGAAAACTAATGTAGTGGAGTAGGGATATCAGTCGCATGTGTTCAAATACTGGGTAAAAGTGGCAGCGGAAGAACATGGCAGTTAAAGGAAGTCGCTTAAGACGATTAATCATCCCATGGCACTGAATCAGATAATGGGCCAGGTATCACGAAATTCGGATCTCACGGTGACACATAATACAGAGGATCATTAGTCTCTAATGATATCAGACCGCTACCCCTCTTGGGTAGTGAGATCGGATACCAAACCTTCTCGGATAAGGAATAAAAGCCAGAGGTTCCCCCCGTGAAAGTTGTGCACGTCACACATCCCATGGAGGTGGAAATCACAAAGAGAGATCACAAAGTTACTGGTCTGGAAAAACTGTTATAAAATAAACCAATCCGCGAGTAGATAAAGCCCGCCATCTTGGATGAGATCTGCCTAGAAGGAGAAAACCTGACCTCTGTGAAGAAGAGGAGGGAGATTACATAGAATGCCACCAGTGAACGCGCGAAGTTTTGAAGTTAAGCTAAGGATCAGGATGTTCGCGTGGAATATACCACACACCCTGTGAGGTATGTCAGACACCTTGCGGGGTATGCCACACACCTTGTTGAGTATGCCACACTCCTACGAGAGGTCGGTGGCTGTGTTGTTTCAAGAAAATGATGTTACACCTCTGGAACACCTCCCGTCCACTTTCAGTTTGCGCACTTTGAACTCAAGCGCTGACCATTAAGTGCTAGGACTACTTGCAGCTGCCACTATTGTGGAGTTCACTCAACTGATTTTTACACGTGGGTTAGCTTTCTCTTTTACCAGTGTTTCCCGCTATCAGACGAACCCACACCAACTTCTAATGTACTTGTAATTTACGTCTCCAAGTCAAAGACAAGAAGTCAACATTTAAGTCCAACTACTAGGTGTGTGGCTCGAACCCATTAAGCCGCTATCAGCTCACCGGAAGTCTAAACTCGAGCGGTTCAATCCTTTAGGCCACTTGACCTACTAACATACATCATGTTAGTTAGGGGGCTGCGTGGTCTCGAGGTATGGTGTCCATTTTTACAAACATTACAAAATTTCGACTTAAAAATCTACCCAAAGTATTTCAGGATCCTCGTCGGTGCTACGGAGTTCGTGCACTGAGCTGAGTTTCTCCAGACTCAGGTTTGAGTTAGGGGGAGAACGGAGCACTTATGGGTTACACCCGTGTGCCGTGATGTTGATCCATCGATTAAACTAAACTATCATGTTAGTTGTTATTCTTTGGTGTATTATGATGGGGTGCTCCAGAATCCCAAGTTAAGTTGCATTGAGTTGAATTGAGTTGAGTCCTGAACCAACATTACAGCACTGGGGACATTTCCATTCGCACTATGTCATCTTTAACAGCCAGCGAAGAGTCCCAATACTAATGGTCGGATTATGTGTCCGTCTGGCCTTTCCTTGGAGTTTAATTTAGTTGACGGATCAACATCACGGCACACGGGTGTAACCCATACGTGCTCCGTTCTACTCCTAACTCAAGTCTGAGTCCGGAGAATCCCAGCTCAGTGTACGAACTCCGTAGCACTGTCGAGGATCCTGAAAGACTTTAGGTAGATTTGTAACTCGAAATTTTGCCCAAATTGCGCCGTAAGGTTATTCTTTTTCGATTTCCAACTGCCAAGAGATTTTTTTTTTCGTGCGCAACAATACACACGAGCGTCCGATCTCACTACCCAGAGACTAGGGGAAATTTTGTTACTAGAATTCCACATGAA
The DNA here is from genome assembly GCA_014155875.1 of Cepaea nemoralis. NCBI lineage: Eukaryota > Metazoa > Mollusca > Gastropoda > Stylommatophora > Helicidae > Cepaea > Cepaea nemoralis. The sequence goes on from JACEFZ010009375.1 coordinate 141,470, forward strand.
AAAAAATACCGGCCCTCGCCGGGGACCCCTGGACCCCCAGCACTCGAGGCGGGCACCATACCCCGAGACCACTCAGACCCTTCTTAGACTACTGAGTGTCGGCCAGACCCTCTGGTCGCTTCCTATCGCACCATTCTCTCCGATAATTTATCTGTTTCCCCACACAATACACTCAAAGGTCAGTACCATGTCTGCCTTATAGTGCACCAGAACGCCACCCAGCGGTGCAGATCTAGCCAATCTCTACGTCTGCTTATTTCCCAGCGCACAAACATGACCTGGAGGAAAGATCCCACTGATGCTTCCTATCTTCCAATTTTCATTTGTATCCAACAATCCCAAGCTTATAAGTTTCACATGGGAGAGCGGTGACTACTCGCACCCAGGACAATACATACACAGACGATTCACAACACAAACTTTCATGAATACTGTTAGCCCACACATACACAGATGATTTATTACACACACTTTCACGTGTACTGTTGGCCCACACATACACAGACGGTTCATTACACACACTTTCACGTGTACTGTTAGCCCACACATACATAGACGATTCATTACACACACTTTCACGTGTACTGTTAGCCCACACATACACAGACGATTCATTACACACACTTTCACGTGTACTGTTGGCCCACACATACATAGACGATTCATTACACACACTTTCACGTGTACTGTTAGCCCACACACACACACAGACGATTCATTACACACACTTTCACGTGTACTGTTAGCCCACACATACATAGACGATTCATTACACACACTTTCACGTATACTTTTAGCCCACACATGCACAGACGATTTATAACGCAAACTTCATTTATACCGCAAACTTCATTTATACCGCTATCCCACACATACACAGGAACACAAACTGTTACGTACACTGATGGGCACACATTTTAGAGAGTCATGGACAGTGTAGAAAAGAGATACGTTCTAGAAACTGACAACAAAGACAAATATAACTTACCCACAGGACGAGGTATTTTCACAATATTGTAAGCTCTCCTGGG
>JACEFZ010009375.1:147500-232500 GCA_014155875.1 Cepaea nemoralis
CTTTACAGATGCCAAGAAAATTATGTTTTACGGTCTCATCGAAAATCAGAGTGACGGCGTAAATGGGTGATCCTTAGGAGCAGTCTCGCCCGGTAGGAATACTCATACTGGTAATAGGGATAGCTAATCCATACGAAAAAATCAGTTCAGTGCTTAAGAAGTAGTAGTACGTGTGTGAACTACGTTTGAGTTCAAAGCGAGGGACCAGGGGAGAATGTCATGTTCTGTTAGTGTGTTACAGTGGCCTTAAGGGAAGCAGTCATCAGTGAGGGTCGTCATCACCACACCCCATCAGGTCCATTGATGTTCCAGTTTTCCGCTTTAACATCCCTTCCAGCGTATAGCGACTGATCGCACCAGTTCGAAATTGATTATCAGATTCAGTGACATACAAAAAGTAGGTTTGGACTTAACAAAGATGGGTGGCAGAAAATGGGAAGTAGGGGCATGTCTCAATTGTGGATTAAATGTAGTTAACAAGATAGCAGACATGTTGTATTATAAATCATATTAAAGGGAGTTGCATAGGGAAAACTACCGTATATAAGCCTATGGCAGATACGGGAAGTCGTTTAAGACGATTAACCATTCCATGACACTTAAGTAGTTAAACGTCTCGTGCCCCTGACAAAATGCTCATGTCTACTCGCGACAAACTCCTTGTAGACATTTGTGAGTGGTTAAACCGTGCAGCTAAGTTTTCTACGGCATGATGAAACCAGTCTCACGCCAACCTTCCTTGGTCGCCTCTTACGGCATGCATGATATATTATTGTTGCTGTTCTTTAGTTTCCTGATGGGCCATGTTGACACACGGGCGGGTCATGCCAATTGATGGCACAGATTCATCTGGGCAGGAACACGTAACTAACTAACAATTCTATTTACAGGGGATACCCGAGTTGACGCTTCGTGACTTCTTTAGCAACCATTGTTTACTTACCAACGACCTCGGTGTCCAGCTGGCCTTGTGTGTTGGCTGAGGCTACAGACACTGATGCCCACTGAGGTAATCGTCCTGACACACTCTCCATGCTTGCTGATGTCGATATCTGCAGCAGAAGACAATGGCATTCAGGTACGTTGTTCATCACTTCATCAAGATGTTACTTCTTGCTCTTTTACCATGGGGTGTCTGTCTATGGGCATTGGGGTGGAATTTGTCGACCATGACATACCTAACACATGCAGAGGACACATTGCCACCCAAAACCTACTTCCAGCCAGTCCGCGTGTGCCCGGGGTGGGGGTTCGGGTGGGGGTCTGTGATGTCAGGTAGTGATAGTACCTTTGGCAAGGATGGCTGTCACGCCCTATTCGAACCAATTTCCCAATGGTCCAACCATACATTCAGCTTACGTCTGTGGCTTCTAGTAGCTGTCATCATGCGACAACAGCCACACCCCTCCACCCCCCCCCCCTTCTTTCCGGGCAACGGCTGTGACAGGCCGGCAAAACCAGGCGAGGGTAACCGATTCGGCGTCAAATCAATCGGTGAATCGGGGTATGCCTACCCAGCATGTGAAAACAGGATCTGGCAGACTGCGCGGAAGAAACCATCCATGGTTCAACAGGTAAGACGGCGTTTACCTGCAAAGCGTTGTGGAACGTAATGAACACGGCAAGGCACGTAGAGCTGGTATTCCACTGCACTTGTATTCGTCTCCAGTCGTCTTGACTTGTGCCATTGGGTTCAAATAGACTCGACGAGAGAGTGTGGTTTTCGAATCACGTTGATCCGATTCATCGCGCAAGTCATTCTTCATCGTCAAAGAAAATTTCGAGCCAAAATAGGCCTTCCCAGCCTTCCACAGTGCGAAAAATGTTCTGCTTCAATGCGAAAAATGCTGCTTATTTGGGCCATAGTTTCGGATGCCTATGGGTATGAGTTATAACCTCACCATTCATCATCATCATTTCGTCCCCGTGGTTAGTTTCGGACTTTTCTTTCTGCCCGGCCATCACGGCCCACTGTAATAGTAATAACTCAACCTTCATACATCATGGCCCACTGTAATAACTCAACCTTCATACATCATGGACCACTGTAATAACTTAACGCGAGTGCGGGTTTTTATTTGACGATCAGAACACTGTACAATAGTTACTCACAATTGCGCACACAATTATGCAACATGATCACAAATCTACACCACATTTTCTATACATAAGCTTTACTAAAAGAGTGGCTCGAATGTTGGCCATTACTGGGCTCACAACCTGGCTCGCACTCAAGGAACCACAGCCTAAATGCCTTGTCCAGATCTCGCTTCCTGTTGACCGCGAAGCGAGTCCCAGCGTTTTCACACTGTGTGAAAAGTATCCACTTTTCAAGACCCAGGTGTCCATTTCTGACTTCATCTAATTTTGGTTACGGCATAACTGATCCATGTCCTTATCTGGACCATGGAACAGCCATCTTAGAACTCACGGCTCAAAACTTTCAAGCCTCACTGGATGAAATGAGTGGTCATCATCATACTTGACGGACAAGCACAATATGCCTTTATGAATCACGACTTGGTTAATCATACTATACCTGTTCGCAAATGTAAAGTTCTATAACATGATGGAAGAGCATAACTCATTGAGATATCGGCTCATGTAGCAGCCATAATGGCATTTTGGCTATAGGCTTGCTGTCAAAAGCAATGGTCCGTGTTCCATTCACGCTATTGATAGGGTTTTCCCTTGTCTTCTAAGTTTCTCGAATTGACTCGAACTCGTGAAGTGACTACACTTTACATAATGATCTGCGGACGTTATGATTGATTGATTGATTTAGGAACCGACATCACAGCATTCGGGGCATTCCCATAAGCGCTCCGCCCCCATCCTCAGCAGCCAGCGAAGAGTTCCAAAACTAATAGTTCCAGTAGCAATCTGATTGTATGTCCGTCTTACCTTTCCCCTGAGCGTCGATCGTCGGCCAGATCCTCTCGTCACCACTCCCTGTCTGCGGACGTTATGGGAAGCATAGGCTGTGGCGCAGGAATCTGGTCATCCTACATCATTATGCCATGGCCTTGTATATATGACGTGTAGTCTAAAGTTGTTAGTCATGGCAGGGCATTCCAGGCTCAAAACCTTGGTCGGGAACTGGTCTAGGATAGAAGCTGTGACACGCGGACGGTTAGGGTATTGCTTTGCTGATCTGGTTGCTTCTTTAGCTTGTCTTGTTCAAGACGTATTGGTGTTACCTTTCCTCTGGAGTAAACCAGACAGGCCGAGATAGAGATCATGCTGCATGGGCAACACTTGGTCTCTAAATTCAGCCCATTCTTTGTGTTATGGAGAGGAATAGATCCATTTGTCAAACTATCGTCTATCAAGACGGCAAGGTGCCAATCAGTATGTTAGTCAGTCAGTAAGTCAGTACATATGAAAAGCAGTTATATCACATTAAAAAAAAAAAAAAAAAAAAAGAACATGTCTCAAAACAAGAGGCCGCTTTAGGTATGCAATGTGATAGGACCATCAATCTGTGTAGGCAGGGTAGAGGAATTCTCCGTAGAAGAGTGGAGAGAGTACGAAAAAGAGCACACCGCCCGCCTAGCTTACTTCGAAGAAAAGGTAAGGCAAGCTAGGAGACTTACTAACAAAACAAACCACCAGTGGAGACGGGAACAAAGGACAGCCGCCGCCATCCCCCCATCTGACGTCAAAGCTGATATAACTAGTCCGGATCAGGACCAACTCGTAAGAGCGCACAAGACAAGAATCAGGGTGAATTAACCCACAAAAACCACGGACCTCAACAATAACCGACGCTGATGAAGCAGGTTTAACGAGACCGAATTTGGAATTTTTGTTTTGAAAACTGGAATTGGAATCGTGCACCATATTTGGTCCAAACATAATTTTTGTTTTGGCGCTGAATCAGTTAAGGCATTCCCTCGGTTGAGTATGTGAACTCATACCTGCTGATGTGAATGTCTACAGTTCGGAGAGCACAAATCCTCGATCAATTATCAAAAACAATAAGGTGAGTATATATGTATGTTTATGCTGCAAGCACACGGCTGTTTAGTTTGACTATTCACGGGTAGAAGTGGCGTCACAGCAAACAATTGTTCTATAGAAGTTTAAATACGGGCGTATTGTCACCAAGCAGCATGTCCTTTCGTAAGTAAAGTTGTGTAAATGCAGACAGTGATAGGAACAATGAACATGTAAAAGGTCAGCTGTACAAGAATATAATTTAAAAAAAAACAACAGAGGACGTTGCGGTGACTAGTCTTCATCAGCCAGCAGTATAAAAAAAAAAAAAAGAAACGAAAAAGAAAACCAAGCAAACAAATGACACTATAAAACAAAGACGGAAACGACAAAATTATTTTTGCTTCAACGTAGTTACTTTAGAGTCATTTCAGTTTGTATAGTGTGTTCTTATTTTGTGTTCATGTTTGGTTTTTCCTTGAAGAAAACTGCGCGTTTTAGTTGAGATAGTGCATACGAATTTAGTTTATACATAAGCTTCTTCGATGGGCTTGTTTCCTTTAATAAAACACTGGATATCTTGTCCCAGAATATTCTTATACATTATCTGTATTATTATATCTTGAAAGATTTGATTTTCTCCTTTAAAGATTGAGCACAACTTAAGGCGGCATGGTACGCCTTGCCAGCCGAGAAGACCTGATAATTCGGGGCCACATCGAATGACGGACGTTAATCGCGACGATCGGGCAAATTTTGAGCTATAACCTAAGATAGGTGACGTTGTGATATTCTAGTGTGAGAATTTGGTTGCATCTAGCGTATACCGCGTGGTTTAGTGGTTACACACCCGCGTCATATGCCATTGATCCGGGGTTTATTTTCAGGTCCGGTCAAGGATATGCACTACTGATGAGCTCAAACGAGAGCGAAACTCGAGTCTAGTGCTTCCAAATTGACGTGGACAAGTCCTTAGGTTCGTACCAGAATACGATCAGCATTGCCAGTTGTGGGTTGTGCTCAATCTTTAAATCTCATATCCCGAAACAACCAAATAAATCAATTTCTCCTTTAAGTTTTATGAAATAATATATGATCTACAAGCGGACGTATGCACAGATACACGTTCTCAAAAGTTTTACTTCTCTTAATTTGCCGTTTTACCACATGTTCATCGTCAGTGGCTAAGGTTAATAAACGCAGTTGTATTATTCCTGGACATACCGGGTCGAGGGTTTCGAATCTGGCCGCAAGCGATGTGGAAGCAGATCTCTTTTCGTTGATTTTGAAGGCATGAGCGTCGGCCGTTCAGAAAGCAATAGCAAATTAAGCTAGCTGCTTGTCCAACCCCAACATTTATTGGCTGTTTGTTATTTATTAAGAAACTATTAGTTCAATAGTTTCACACTGCTTTCTGAACTTCAAACTCAGGTTCACAATGCCGACATACCGGGTTCACAATGGCGACATACCGGGTTCGATGTCAGGCACTGACGATTTGGGAGCAGGCCGCTTTGCGTTGTTAATTACACAATCAAGACATTAAAACTGTAAAGCTTGTAATTTCTCAATTATCGATTGTGTTTGTTCACATGTTTAATTGGCACATTACAATGCGAAGTACAGTATGTGAAAGTGAACAATGAAGAAATATAATACTTACAAAGATTATTGGAATGAACACATAAAAGATGTTTACATCTCCCCCAACACTTAACTGAAGTAACTGGAGGAGGAGGAGGAGCAGCAGCAGCAGCAGCATCAGCAGCAGCACCAGAAGAAGAAAGAAGGAAGAAGATGGAGGGAGGAAACAGAAGGAAGAAAAAAGACAGAAGGAAGAAAAAAGACAGAAGGAAGAAGAAGAATGGGAGAGGAAGAAGAAAGAAAGAGAAAGAAGAAAGAAAGAGGAAGAAAAAAGACAGAGGGAAGAAGAAAAAAAGAAACAGAGAGGAAAAAGAAAGAAGGAAAAAGAAAGAAGAAAGAAGGAAAACGAAGGAAAAAAGAGGAAGGAATGAAGAAAGAAAGTAGGCAGAATAAGGAAGGAACACGGGAAGAAAGATGAAAGGAAGGAAGCATGGCGAAAGGAAGAAGGACGAAAGGAAGAAGGACGATAGGACGAAAGGAAGAAGGACGATAGGAAGAAGGAAGAAAGGAAGAAGAAAGCAAGAAAGGAAGGAGGAAGGAAGAAGGAATGAAGAAAGAATTAAGGAAGAAAGAAAGGAGGAAGGAAGAATGGCGAAAAGAAGAAGGACGAAAGGAAGAAGGACGATAGGACGAAAGGAAGAAGGACGATAGGAAGAAGGAAGAAAGGAAGAAGAAAGCAAGGAGGAAGGAAGAAGGAATGAAGAAAGAATTAAGGAAGAAAGAAAGAAGGAAAAAGGAAGGAAGAAAGGAAGAAGGAAGGAAAATGGGGTGGGGGCAAGAAACAAGAAAAGAACAAGGAAGGAAGGAAGGAACAAGGAAGAAAGCAAGGAAGGAACAAAGAAGGAAGAAGGAATGAAGAATGAACAAGGGAGGAAGGAGAAGGACTACGATGACGAAGAAGAACAATATAACCATATATGTATATATATATATATATATATATATATATATATATATATATATATATATATATATATATATATATATATATATATATATTGTATCTTTAAAGAACAGTACGCACCTTTGAGTCTGCGGACCTTCTAACTGTGCAAGTAGGAGGCTGAAAAAACACCCAGTCGCAACGTCCTGTCGTAACTAATGAGTTATGTTTGACCCACAGAAACAAGTCTCTCGCTATACAGCGTGAAAAACGTGTTATTTCTTTTTAACAGTAAATTGTGCAAGCCTGACCAGAATTAGCGAGACTCAAAGGATAACAATTTATGTTTAACCCGCTGAAATGTGTCGTCTGGTGACGGTTGGGTGTGTGTTTTAGTGATTTAGTTTCACGAGGCAGCAGGAAGACGTGTTTCTCCTCAAGCTCGCGTCTTCACATCGGACAGTCTTACTTTGATTCTTAAACCATTCCTTTTACAAATTGTTACTTTGAGGCCTCTATCTCTAGCAGTTGTTACTTTGACGGTAGCCATCTTTAGCAGTTGTCACTTTGACTTTTTCTATCTTTAACCGTTGTCACTTTGACTTTTTCTATCTTTAGCAGTTGTTACATTAACTTTTTCCATCTTTAGCAGTTGTCACTTTGACTTTTTCCATCTTTAGCAGTTGTCACTTTGACTTTTTTCCATCTTTAGCAGTTGTCACTTTTACTTTTTCCCCATCTTTAGCCGTTGTTACTCTGACGCTTTCTATCTTCAGCAGTTGTTACTTCGACGCTTTCTTTCTCTGGCACTAGTTTACATAACAATACATTGATACTTGAACACTTCCTGTCACAAACTATCACTTTGACACTGTCTCTAGCAGTTGTTACTTTGACTCTCCCTATCTCTGCAGTTGTTACTTGATACTATCTCTATCAGTTATTACTTTGACTATTTCTATTCCTAGCAGTTGTCACTTCAACGATTCCTATCTCTAACACTTGTTACTTTGAATCTTCCTATCTCTAACAGTTGCTACTTTTGACTTTCTATTTCTAGCAGTTAAGACTTTGACTCTCTCTAGCAGTTATTGTTACGTTGACGCTTCTATCTCTAGCAATTGTTACTTTGACACGTTCTACCTCTAGCAGATGTTACTTAAAGCAAGACATGTTTGCATAAGAACTAATTAAAATAATAAGCAGAAAGTATAAATCACTAGTATATAATCATCATAATCAATCGTCACTTTCCTTGAAAAAGTGGCATAGGCGATCACGTCTCGTCCATAGATCTCGGTCATTGGTGTTCTGGTTCACTTCAATTGATGACATTCCTCAGCGTAATGACCTGAGACCATCAAGTAGCAGTTCCTCTCCGTCTGCCTATTCTACGGCAAATCTTCCAGTCGTCACCATCTGTCTTCAAAGAACGTGATTATAGTGTTTCTACTAATTGTGTGTAATGTTCGACTTTCATTAGCTTCTTCCATGCAATCGCTGTTTATTCCACTGGCCGTCGATGGATTCTTAACATTCATTTCAGAAACCACGTTTGTGCTGAATCCAAATTCTCTGTTTGTTAAAGCGGCAACTTTGTAAATGCGATACTTGGTTGGGACAGGAGGAAGAGGAGGAAGAGAAGGAGTACGAAGAAGAGGAGGAGAGGAGGAGAAGGAGGCGAGGAGGAGGAACCACCAATACGCCGCCAATACCACCGACGCCGCCATCACTACTATTACTAGCACAATTACTATTACTATTATCACTACTACCACAACAACAACAATAACGACAACAACAGTAGCAGCAACAGCAATAGCAACAGCAGAAACAACAACAACAGCAGCAGCAACAAAAACAACAATAGCAACAAACCCCTTAGGAGGAGACTGCAGCGACCGTGTGAAGTGCTACATCAAATTGTTGTAGTGTGAAAGTGCTACATCACATGGTTGTAGTGTGAAGTGCTACATCAAATTGTTGTAGTGTGAAAGTGCTACATCACATGGTTGTAGTGTGAAGTGCTACATCAAATTGTTGTAGTGTGAAGTGCTACATCAAATTGTTGTAGTGTGAAAGTGCTACATCACATGGTTGTAGTGTGAAAGTGCTACATCAAATTGTTGTAGTGTGAAATGTTACATCACATAGTTGTAGTGTGAAGTGTTACATCACATGGTTGTAGTGTGAAAGTGCTACATCACATGGTTGTAGTGTGAAAGTGCTACATCACATGGTTGTAGTGTGAAGTGCTACATCACATGGTGGTAGTGTGAAAGTGCTACATCAAATTGTTGTAGTGTGAAAGTGCTACATCACATGGTTGTGTGAACGCCTGATGCGTCACAATATGGGATAATACGGCACTAGATAGTGATGTAACCAAAACCAGTCGTGGAATTTGGAAGTACCTAAGTTCATCGGCCAAGATATTTTTAAAACAGCTTGAAAGTACGCAGAAGACTAAAAGTCAGATAGGACGGAAAGGTCAAGTGGGATCCACGACAAGCGATTGATGGGGCATAGACAAATGAAACCCAGAAGGACAACGGGACGGCAGAAGAATGCATTGCCTGGGTAAACTGGAGATGCCTAGACATACCGGGCATATCTGAATAAACAGTTACCCGCTGAACAAGTTGGATGGGAGCGAATTAACTCCCTGTGTATATGGATTGAGGGATCAATCTATGGATCAATGGGTATTTGGGCATACATGGACCACTGATAAGCCTACGGAAAGATAGTTACGAAATAACGGCCGGTGTAATTCCTAGCTTTAGTCCTTTGCTTCATGCGGTTAATAGGCGGCCATAGGTGGCATTCCCCTAACACCCAGTTGCATAGTCTGTTATACTATCTATCTCTCCCTTGTGAGGTCATGTAGTATGGTATTGTTATTAGAGTTGATTACGCATTATGTGTCTGCAATGTATGTACTGGTTGCTCGATGCGATTATGTTGTAGATTGTCACTCTGTTACTATTCAGAAGGAAATAAATATATGTTTGAGTTGCCTTTCATTTCGACTTGTCCGTCTGAGATTGTGTAGATTAGAGTAGTTTAGAGACATTGTGAGGTGGGCTGTACATCTCTCCTATAACCTAACATAACATACACCACGAGACATTGATGGTGCAATAGTATAATTAACTATTGTTCTCACGCGGAGACACGAACCTAAATCTGTCGTATCCCTTACTCTCATCCTCTTTCTCCTTCTCTCTCCCCCTCTTTCCTTATTATCAAAGATAGTGCGTTGTAGGCAGAGTTTGACTGAGGAACGAACTTTTAGGCTTCACACTATTTATATCATTTCCCTCATCCCTCTTCTTTCTCCTCTCTCCCCTTCCTCCCTCTCTCCTTCTTATACCTCTTCTTTTCTCTCTGTCACAGTTGTAGTGTGAAAGTGCTACATCAAATTGTTGTAGTGTGAAGTGCTACATCACATAGTTGTAGTGTGAAGTGCTACATCACATGGTTGTAGTGTGAAGTGCTACATCACATAGTTGTAGTGTGAAGTGCTACATCACATTGTTGAAGACCCGAGTGTACGCAGCAGTTGTAACAGTACAGCGACAGTTATATGGCAGATGTAAACGAAGTCCTGGTTATAATTTCTATGTTTTATTTGACGGAATACATCATAAAATAATAAAGCAGCATACAAAAGAGGTTGTCAATTCAAGGTCCAGCCAGTAACTAACTTCTCTACCCCGTCACGGCTTGAGCGTCCTTAGTTACGTTTTCATAGGATGCTCAACCGTGCCTAGTCTTTGCACATCCCCTCCTAAGCTACTAACAGAGATGGTGCTCTGTTACATTCCTTCCTTTCTTTAAGAAGACTTTTCTTGAAAAGTCTTAATCCCTAACCTACTTATTCTAACTATTCTTTCCCTCACTAAAACCTTAACCCCAATATTATTTCTCCATCTTAAACTAACCCCCTCTTAACCAATGAACTTTATTTCTACTCCTTCGAGTCCAGTTCTCCACTTATCTCGTATAGCTAACCGCTAGGTTCTGTTATAGATCTTTGTGAAGTGATACTTCTTCTTCGTTTCCGTATATGAGCCTACAAGGTTTCATTTAAAAAAAAAACAGTTCATAAGAAATCACCTAGATATTTCATTTCATATACATATGTTCATCATATGTTCATCAAAATCACTGGTATATAATTTGAAACTTATCATGCGTTATGTAACTTCTCATTTTCTCTCAACATCGACAAAACAACATAGGATAGACAGAAAAGATGGGGTGCGCACCCAGTTATAAAGATATAAAGAAGTAGTCAAAAAAGCAATCGCATTTACCTCCCTTGCAAACACAAAAACTTTATAAATAAAGTTTTAAAAACACATCTTATGATCTATGAACATATACTTCTGTTTGTTATCTAAAATTTCTTCCTTATATACTCAATAGTAATATTTGTGCTGCCATCCACACCCATGACTATATTTCACCTGGCTTATGTTCAAAATAATATTGACAATGTTCATTTCTTATGAACATATTTTAAACTAATTAACGCTGTTTATCACAGCTTCTATATTTACCCCCTCACATCCCATTATAAGCATCCTTGTTCATAGGCGTATCTAACTTTGTACTAAACCATATGTACTGCTATCTACAGCCCCATTAATATCTATTCTCCATTAACTAGCTCCTTATATTCCCCTTGATGCTAACTAACACAGCCTCTTTTTATACCAGCTATAGACGTTAGTCACGTTAATATAACATGGTATCTAATCCATAATTTTTCAATCAATGCTGACTTAATGCAGCTCCTATTTCAACTCCCTAGAACCATATATTTCAACTAACTTTTATTTGTGTAGGATCCATCATAAGACCCCGTCATCCAAGCATGGCAAATGTTTCTAAACTTCATAGCCACTATGTAATTAACCTCCCCTATTAACGCTGACTTCATACTAGCACAAGACCTAAGTTTTTTGGTACTCATGTTTTCTACAACAAGGAGAATGTGTCTCTCATGGTAGTCTAGAGTTGTTTGTCAACCATTTTCTGAACAAAAGGTTTTAAATAAGGCCCCGTCTTATTACTCTTTATTCTAAACAAAACAATAAATGCCTGTGAACAAAATTTTTAACAAATTTCAACTTATTTGTAAACAAGGGTAAATACTATTCAATATGCAATCATAATACATGAGCCAACCAAAACGAAGTCAAAACAGGATATCATACCCCCCAACGTTTTGAAAACAGTTTTCATTCCCCTCATATTAAATAAAGGTAATCAACCAATTCAAAGAAAGACATTATTCAAAATAATATGACATACATGATGAAACAAAAGAATCCATTTTTAAATACATCCTATCCATTATTAGTATATTTGTGTTACCTACCGTTTCTCTTATAGGATTTCTCATTTGTCTTCTTCTATCGTAACCATTTTCATTACTTCCCTGCAACGTCTGTATTCCTCCTCTTCTATTCCACCCGAACCTTGCTTGTCCGATCTCCATGGGCTCTTCGATCCTATCCTCCCGACTAGTTCCCATTTCTCGTCCTACTCTCAGTCTAAATCTTCGTCTCAAATTCTCTTCCTCTACAGCTATATCCACAGCTTGTGATAACCTCTCAGGGTTTTCTCTCATTAATTTAAACTTCAGTCCATCTGACTTTATACCGTCTACAAAAATCCCGACCAACATTCGTTCCACTTCCTCCCCTCGTACGTTCTGTCCCAGGAATGCCTCCTCAGCTAGGTTAATCAACCTATCACTAAATAATTGCAGTTTCTCCAGTGTTTTGCTTGGATTGTCTTAACACTGAAAACGCATACTGAGGGTCTGTGATTTCAGCATACTTGTGGGCCAAGTCATCCTTGAACTGCTCCCATGTCTCATCTACTCTAGCTTCTAATTTTCTTCTAATGTGATCCGAAACCAGTGCTACAGTGGCCTGGTAAGCAATTTTCATCTTCTCCGCATCCGTTGCCGCCACCAAGAATGCATGTTTCTCTACCGAAGTCATCCATTTCTTGAAATCTGTCGCCTGTCCACTAAAGTTTTCAATCTCTGTCCCTATTCCTTGTTGCTTTATTGCTGTGTTGAGTCTGCCTATTGCCGTGCCTACTCCAGTTAAAACCTGTGTTAACGAAATTTGTTCTTCTGCCATGCTGAAATATGCTGAAATAGTTTTGCTATACAACTTATATAACTAAATTCACAATTATAATTTAGTTAATAGTTATCAATAAGTATACCACTACAGGCGTATTTAAATTAGACAAGGGACGTAAGCAACTGTTTTTCGTCCTATAAAGATCAAGTGTTCAAATTAATTAATTAATTTTACCTAACACACAATGTTATGTTATATTAGTTAAATCTTAATTATCTTAAATACCGTTTATGGATGAAATATATCTTCCACGGGTCCAAAAGGAAAGTAAGTCCAAATATGCCGACTGAGGACTATGCTTGACAATTGTAGGCTTCACAGAAAAAAAACCGAGTATGTCGTGTTCCTCGATTCTATCCTAGAGAAAGGAAACTTCTGGACTCTTCATTTCACCCATTGGCGGGCACATCGGATTTGTGGCTTCTTTTCACCCGAAAAAGGGCACGTCTGGACTTCACCCGAAAAAGGGCACGTCTGGATTTGAAACGGCTCAAGCTGAGAAATGAAGCGATTACAATAGGTTCTCTTCTTCAGCAGGACGGCAACCCATTATGCCCACCCGCGTCCGAAAAGACCAAAGCAAGTAAATCGCATTCCATAACGAACTTCATAAGCCTGAGTTTGGTTTGGGTAAAGTCAGCTTGGTGTCGGCTGACTCAACTTTCAAAGCGATAAAACGACGATCTTCATGGTCTCTCAGCAAATGAGCTTGGCATGCATTGACTCATGTTTTACATCAGCGTGTCGGAATCTTGACCACAAACTTCTTGTAGTTAACAACAGCTCCAATAAGTGACCTCACTTCAGGCAGCCAAGGTTAATCTAACGACACAATGACCTCAAGCAGCTTCCTGACTCAGTCGAACAGGGCAAAATCACAAAAACTCACAACCATCCACCCCTGGACGGGCTTTTGGTGGTTGCAAGTCTTACTTTTAAGGTTATATTAAGAAAAATTGCCATCAAAACTTGAGAAGGTCGTATAACGGCGATTCATTCAACAAAACCTGGGAAGGTCGTATAGCGGTGATTCATCCAACAGAACCTGAGAAGGTCGTATAACAGCGGCGAGTGAGTCATCTGATGAAACAGCTGTTGTGGCTCTTTGTTGTCGCAACCACAAGCATTTTGGAAGCGTGTTTATTAAAAGTTCTCCGCTGTGCCGTATGCTTCTATTTTCTTCACGTTTTGTCCGCAACAATCTAAGTCCGAAATCCTGGGATAGCGGCACCAAATCTGTACTGTAACAGTACAGCGACAGTTATATGGCAGATGTAAACGAAGTCCTGGTTATAATTTCTATATGTTTTATTTGACGGAATACATCATAAAATAATAAAGCAGCATACAAAAGATGTTGTCAATTCAAGGTCCAGCCAGTAACTAACTTCTCTACCCCCCGCGTCACGGCTTGAACGTCCTTAGTTACGTTTTCATAGGATGCTCAACCGTGCCTAGTCTTTGCACATCCCCTCCTAAGCTACTAACAGAGATGGTGCTCTGTTACACAGTATGTGGCCAGTCTTTCCCTCCTATAGGCGAACACCAAGAGCTGGAGTCGAACATGCTTGTAACCATCCTCGTGCCATTGGAGTAAGGTCATAACCGCCACACCAACACACTCTATGAACGAGATATATAGGAAGCAAAATATGTATAGCGAGTTCAGCAGGATGCGTTAATCCCCAACAAAATACGCATAGCGAGTTTAGCAGAAGGCGTTAATCCCCAACAAAATACGCATAGCGAGTTTAGCAGAAGGCGTTAATCCCCAACAAAATACGCATAGTGAGGTTAGCAAAATGCGTTTCTTCCCAACAAAATACTCATAGCGAGTTTAGCAGAATGCGTTAATCTCCAACAAAATACGCATAGGGAGTTTAGCAGAATGCGTTAATCCCCAACAAAGTACGCATAGCGAGATCAGGAGAATGTTTCTCCCCAACAAAATACGCATAGCGAGTTTAGCAGAAAACATTAATCTCCAACAAAATACGCATAGCGGGTTTAGCAGAATGCGTTAATCCCCAACATAAACGCATAGCCATTTCAGAAGATGTGTTAATCCCCAACATAATCATTTGTCTCCGGGGCCGATAAGGGAAGCTAAAAATAGTAACACCGTGACCTACCATGCATGTCGTAAGAGGCGATTAAGGAGGGTTGCTCATGACCAACTAGACACCCCTTATAAAGGTTGTTAAATAGGGTCATCCACCTCAACCCAGTTCAATGGTTATATACTAATTGTGTCCACATTCCACAGTTGTGGGTGTCACTCGGTGGATCGTGTGGTCAGTTATCACACCGCCAGCCTTTGCTTCTCAAGACATTGCTGATACCCAGTTTACGCTGAGTAGATCTGGAAGCCCACGTCAACAAAAAATAATTCGGATCTACCAATCTACGTTTCGAACCCAGGACCAACAGTGGGCAGTTCTGAGTCTAGCCATTACGCTACACGGATTCCCTTTGCTGTTATTTTATTATATTACTAGCAGACCCGGCCCGGCTTCGCCCAGTTCCTGGTGGGGAGCATCTCATTTAATTCATATAAGTAGTCATATAAGTTCTCGTTCCGTTACCGACTATCTGTCTGTCTGTCTGACCCGGCATCGCCCAGCTCCTGGTGTGGAGCATCTCATTTAATTCATATAAGTAGTCATATAAGTTCCCGTTCCCGTCTGTCTGTCCCTCCCTCTCTGTCTGTCTGCCTGCCTGTCTAATCATTTATTGGTTGCAGTTAGAACAACCTAGATAAACGAAGACCAACTTACAAAAAGCATTAGAAAGAGCACTTGAAAGGTCTTTACATCTTCCCCAACAATTAACTTGGGTAAATGGAGCGGCGGCAGCAGCAGCAGCAGAAGAAGAAAAAGGAGGAGTAGGAGCTGAGAGGAGGAAGAGGGAGGCGGAGGAGGGACGAAGAGATAAGCGGAGAGAGGAGGAGGAGGGAAGAGGAGGGAGGAGTAGGAGTAGGGAGGAATAGGAGGGAGGAGGAGGGATTAAGAGGAGGAGAGAGGAGGAGGAGGTAGGATGAGGAAGGAGGAGGGAGGAGGTAGAGGGAGGAGGAGGAGGAGGAGGAGGAGGAGGGGGAGAAGGGAGGAGGAGGGAGAAGGATGGAGGAGGAAGAAGAGAGGAGGAGAAGGGAGGAGGAGTGATTAGGAGGAGGAGGAGGGAGGAGGAGAGCAAGGAGAAGGGGGAGGAGGGAGGAAGAGGGAGGAGGGAGGAAGAGGGAGGAGGGAGGAAGAAGGAGGAGAAGTAGGGAGGAGGAATAGGGAGGAGGAAGAGGGAGGAGGAAGAGGGAGGAGGACGGAGAAGGAGGAGGGAGGATGAGGGAGGAGAAGAACGCAGGAGGAGGGGGAGGAGGAGGAGAGGGAGAAGGAGGAAGATGGAGGAGGAGGAGAGAGGAGGAGGGAGGAGGAGAGAGGAGGAGGAGGAGAAGGAGGGAGGAGGAGGAAGAGGGAGGAGGAGGAGGGATGTGGAGGGAGGAGGAGAGAGGATGAGGAGGGAGGAGAAGGGAGGAGGTGGGATGAGGAGGGAGGAGTAAGGGGAGGAGGAGGAGTAGGTAGGACGAGGAGGAGGGAGAAAAAGGGAGGAGGAGGAATGAGGGGGAAGATGTAGGAGGAGGAGGAGGGAAGAGGAGGGAGTAGGAGGAGAGAGGAGGAGAAGGGAGGAAGGAAGAGGAGTGATTAGGAGGAGAGAGGAGGGCGAGGAGGTAGGAGGAGGAGGAGGAAGGAGGAGGAGGAAGGAGGAGGAGGAAGAGGGAGGAGGAGGAGAAAGAGGGAGGAGAAGGATGGAGAGGGGGGAGGGGAAGAGGAAGAGGGTAGGAGGAGGGGGGGGAGAGGAGGAGGAGGATTATAAGGCATATGCCTGTAGATAACTGCAGCGAAAAGGTGGGTCTGTCTATCTATCTGACCCGGCGTGGCTTCGCCCAGCTCCTGGCGGGTAGCGTCTCATTAAATTCATACAACAAAATAAAGTAACTTAAAAGAATGTCCTTCCACACACCATCCATTATTTCTAATGAAAACCGTTTCTAATCACCTGCATGACTGTAGATAACTTCGTAAGCATAAAAAGATGAGTTACAATGTTATGCATTATGCATTATTTTTATGAAAACTTTGAAAATGCCCTAAAGATTGTATCATTATTTATTATAACTCATATGCCGGTACATAACTATAGACAAAGAGTTTATAAATCTTTGAAAACGATGCAACAATATGACTATAAGGTATACAGCAATGTTATTAAAAGTTATGCCCCTTGAAATAACTTTTCTAGAGTTAAGTCCCCTCGCTGTATATAAATTACAATGTAAAATGTAAAATTAAATAATATTAAGTAAGCAGCCGATTTCACACTAAAAAAATATCACAGTTGGCTGCGCTGGAATGAAAGGAAGACGTGTAGAAAATTTCATCTCAATCGGATGGGCCGTTCGCGAACGCATAAAGGACACACCCACATCTAGTCTCTTTTATATATAAGATTTTAAAATGCTTAAGTACCCCGTCTAGCTTTAGCAGCAATGTATCAAAATTTATTATTTGTTCTTTAACAGAAAAGGCCCACATTATATGGCATATTGCTATTAATATTAAGAACACACTTAAGCCGAGTCACCTGACTAGCCAAGTGCCGCGATTTACATTTCCCGCCGGCTCATTTATCATCCAGGAATCCACTCAACAACAAGCAGACGCCTCCTTTCCGCTTCTAGCCAGTTAGGTTGTCTTCCACTTGACACCCGCCCGCTGTGGTATCGCTGGCATGTGTTTTTTTAACGCTCACCCGCTTTGAATCTAAGCGTTGTCCACCCACGTTGCTTCTAGTAGCACTGGAACTAATTTTGCATATGGATTAGCTTAGCTTTTCCTATTACAAGTGTCCCTCGCCATGAGACGTTCCCACTCCGACTTCAGAGGCACTTCCAATTACGTCCCCAAATCAAGGACGAGAAGTCAACATTTTAGTGGAACTGGCTGGTGTAAGGATCGAACCCCCTACCTCAGCATCAGCACACCGGATGTTTAAGAACAAGCGATCTTGTTCATTCAGCCATGCTGACCTCCACTGGAATTTAAACAATTTGGCAAAGGCTGGGGAAAACACCGAGCAGCCATTCATTTGCATTTCAGATTTCGGGAGAGAAGAACACAACTAAAACAATCTTTGAGGACAGTTTCGAATGAAAACAAAAACTAAAAACCCAAACACATCATAATTGAGCTGGGCAGAAATGCACAGACCAAAATCTTTACACTTGGACTGGGACATTGTGGACTCAAATCACACCGCTACCGAGTGGGTCTGACTGTCTCTTGCAAGAGTGTAACACTCATGCAAACTCCAAAGCATGTCCTGTAAAAAACCCAGTTTCACTGAACTGAGGAAATCTGGTCGACTGGACCGACCCTTAGAGAAAAAAAAAAAAAAATTAGAGGACGGATAAAGACCATCAACGAACCATCCTGCTTCTTACTCATACCGGAATAGACATATTATAATAATAGACGAGGATCGCTGAAGAAGTCTTTCATTTCTTGGTTAAGAAAGTGATGAACTATAACACACTTTCCTCTTCCAGACAGGAATTGTTAGTATGGGACAGAATAAATGCAAGGGTTATGGCAGAAATATTGATAACCAGCTGCCAATCCTTTTCAGGACATCGGAATTAACCCCACAATTTATGGCCAATCTGTCCCTCCACAGCGAATAGCGAGTGCAGAAGATGTTGAACCTCCGTCCGACCGCACTCACGACATTGCCAGGGTAACATCCTAACGATTACACCAACGCTGGACATTTGGTGCTAGTCCAATATTTGTATAAACCAATCAGCACTCGACGGGGCATGTGGTCATCCTCACGACGGTCGCCTTTATTTCCCAGTGTTCATGTTAGGCTGGGTCGACTTGGGAGCTCAGGTCAATACACAAACATCCTCGGCACCATGTGGATTTGAACATATAACCACCAAATCGACAGGTAATCATACTGGCCACAACTTCCCAATAAGAAGATAAGAGCGCTCGTTCTTAAACATCCGGTGTGCTTATGCGAGGTAGCAGGTTCAACCCTTACATCGGTCAGTTGGACTAAAATATTGACTTCTTGTCCTTGACTTGGGGATGTACATTACAAGTACCTCTGAAGTCGGAGTTGGTTCGCCTGATGGCGAGAGACCTTGGTAACAGGGAAAGCCAATCCACACGCAAACATCAGTCCCATGCACTAGAAAGAGTAGCATGCGTATGGACTACTCTTGAGTTCAAAGCGAGCTAATGCCCCCCCCCCCCCCCCCAAAAAAAAAAATAGTGAAAAAATGTGTGTAGCATGTTGCAATCAACCCCAGGTCGACTTTCTAGGCAAAGTTTATGTTCAGTAGTTTGCCACTGCTTTGTAAACGAGAAGTCAACATTGAAATCCAAGTGACGGGTGTAGGGAGTGAACCCACTATCCCATAATCAGTGCACAGAAAGCTTAAGATTGAGGATCCACCGCTCTTAACATATCAGCCATGCTAACCTCTAGAACAGTCGTAATGTTGTGGTGGTGGTGGGGGAAGTTGAAGGAAGCTAAATAATAACAGTACAGACAAAGAAAGATATCCATGGAAACAAAACACCAGAAACAGACAAAACAGAAATGTATAAACCCACATTTACAATATGTATTAAATAGAATTGTGTTTATTATTATTGTAAACATGCACATACGGAGACAATGCAGTGATAGTAATAGCATATGGTCTAATATTTTATAATGTGCCATTAATTATGGAAAATAAAGGGGGGTAACTGTAGGAGACAAATGATTTGCTTCAGTAATTATTTACATGAATATTCATTCTGGCCAACAGCATGCACCCAGATGACATATTTTGACATGTTCTTAATGCTTGCGACATTGACAAAGATCAGTTGTGTGGCAGGGACCTGCTGTGGGGATGTCAAGTGTTAGGACCATCATTTTTGTGGGCCTGAGTGAATGGAAGCGGGCACATTGATTAACTGATTCAGTGACATGGGATGATTAATCGTCTCAAGCGCCTTCCTGTATCTGTCACAGGTTTATGTATGGTTATTTTCCCTATGTAACCCCTTTTATTTGATATATATAAAACAATGTGTCTGTTACCATATTAACAACTTCTAAGTATAATTTAACACACCCCTAATTCCCATTTTCCACCATCCATTTGTGGGTCCAAACCTATTTTTTGTTGGGCATTGATCTGTTAACGATTCAGACGTTATGCCGACAATGGCTTGAGTGAGGTCGTCCAAAAGTTATGTGCCAACTCTCATCATTTGTTATTTGAGGAACAGACTGGTCACCTTAATCCCTCGTACACTCACGCCTACACGAATGTGATGTCCTAACTCTTCACAACTTCCACTGATTGCTGCGACGGGAGATGTTTTTGTGGTTGCACGGAAGAATAGTTGGTTTGTCTTTCATTCCCATAGTAAATGATAAGACCAGGCATCAGACTCCCTCATGTCACTGTCAGTGCAGTGTCACAACCATTACATTCTTCTTCTTCTTTCGTTCGCTTGAAATATGTCTATAGCTGCAATGTTGTCTCTTGTATGAATTTAACTGTCTTATTTTAGTTCACTCAGCGGTCCATAGAGTTTATCTTGCACTGTCATCTCTCTAGGCCAGAAGGTTTGCCTAGACTTTATATTTTGGGCAGTCTTCGAGTATGTGACGGCAATCCACATGTGCACATGGCTGATTCACCAATCTTGAATTTTGTATACATGTGGTTGTGTAATCTATTGTGTCCTGTTCTAAGACGCAGAATAATGACTTGTTCTGGTCTGTCCATAAGACCATTACATTATCCGGCGCACTTTGTGACACTGAAGGAGGAAAATATCAAATATTTACATCACATCATACACGAACATACATTGTAATTTACAGACAATTATTTCCAGTGTCTCATGGCATATGACTGCATGCAGTAAGAAAAGCTGAAAAGATACACAACGTTGCAGAAATCTCTGATGACAATTTTAGCTAAGGAAGCAGTTTAAGCAGAATCTGCATATGTCTTAGTTAATTCTTAACACATTTTGCACAACAAGTTGTCATCCAGATTCATGCACTGCACTTTCAGCCTTTTAATGAATTCACTGTTTGACCACATATTTTTTTTTTCCATTCAAGGCAAGATACTAAATCTGTATTAACAAATGGAAAAGGAAATCAACCAGTGGATTACTATCATAGGAGTTTGATGTGCAAAGCCATCAGGGTATAATGAGGTGGAGTGACTATTTCTCTTCTTAATTGCATTTCCTTATGAAACAATTTCCAGAAAATTATTTGAATAAAGACTGAAATGAACCCAAATCCACTGTCCTGACAGGAACATTTTATGTTACAACTTGGGGTTCATCCCAGATTACTATGTGGGTAATCTAGTGCACTAATCAATAAATATGTTGGTAATCTAATTATGTTGGTAATCTACATGGAAGTCCCCAGACAGTATTGCCAAAAATCAGATCGACTATATTTTAAATACAAAGAAGATGGAGATCAAGCATAACATCTGCAAAAACCCTACGAAGTGCAGACTGTGGTACAGATCATCAGTTATTAGAAGCAGATCTGAAATTAAAACTCAAAAAGCTTACCCGAGGACCAAGGCCACTTCATTTTGATCTCACAAAAATACCAGATGCATACAATGTAGAGATGAGGAATATTTTTGGGGTCTTGATGTCTGTACAAGAGGAAATGACACCTGATGAACTGGCAGTACAAGCTAGAGATATCTTGATAACAGCAGTCAAAGATTTAATTCCGACCAGGACTAAGCAACATAAGCCATGGATTACACCATGCACGTTAGAATTAATAAAACAACGAAGGGAACTGAAAAAGAAAGGAGAAACCGATAACAGTAGGATGAAGTATAAATCTTTAACACGAGAAATAAGAAAGAACACAAGAAAGGACAAAAACCAATATATACAAGATTGTTGTATTAAAATAGAGCAATATCATAAGAATGGAAGAGATTACGAAATGTTCAAAGAAATGAAGTTATTGACAAGAAATGTTCAACCTCAATTAAATGTTATCTGTGACAAGTTGGGAAATACCTTAACAGAATCTAGACAAATTCTAGAAAGATGGCAAGAATACTGCAGTGGAATGTATGATATGAATGACTATGAGGATATGAATGATATACATGAACCAATGACAGCAGAGACAGAACCTGAACCTCATTAGATGAAATTGCATGGGCAATAAAGAACCTGAAGAATGGTAAATAACCAGGATGTGATGAGATACCAGCTGAACTACTTAAAGCGGGAGGAGAAGAAAGCATACAAATTTATCACGCATTATGTAAAACGATATGGAAATATGGTATATGGCCAAAAGATTGGAAGAGAACTATCTTCATTCCAATACCAAAAAAGGGCAACCTGAAATTATGCACCAACTATAGAACTGTTGCCCTGATCAGTCATGCAAGTAAAATTCTACTAAAAATCATAATGGGAAGACTTCGTAAGAAAATGGAAGAAGAGATTAATGTGGTTCAAGCTGGATTTAGACAAGGAAGAGGAACAAGAGATCACATACTCAACATGCGTTTAATAATAGAGAAGTGCAGAGAATTTAATGTAAACCTATTCTCATGTTTTGTGGATTATTCAAAGGCATTTGACTGTGTACAACATCAGAAACTTTGGGAAATCATGAGGAATATGGGCTTTCCATCACATGTAGTACAACTCATAATATATCTAGAGCAACAAGCAGCGGTTAGAATAGATGGCGAGACATCAGATTGGTTTGACATCAAGCAAGGAGTCCGTCAGGGCTGTGTGCTGTCACCCTATTTGTTTAACCTGTACGCCGAAAATATAATGAGAAATGTCAGAGATGAAATAACCAGGGAGCAATATGATGCCCTAAATATTGGTGGTCATGAAATACCAGAGAGAGAGATACAGTATTACTATCTACATCACAGAAATCTTAACAACCTCAACTCAAAGAAATATTGAAAATCACAACTTATATCTGAACATAGCAAATACAAAGATAATGCATACAGATAAAACAACTATGGAGAAAGAAATATATGTTAATGAGGAAAGATAGGAGGTGGTATAAAATCGAGTATCTTGGGTCATTGATTACCAACAACTGTGATACAATGAAAGAAATTAAACGACGACTATCAAAAGACTTCAAAGACTAAAACAAGTTAATAAATTATGGAGATAGAACTACAAAATTATAGATTTTTAAGAGCATGCATCTTTCCCATTGCAACATACGCCTGTGAGACCTGGACACATACTAAACAAGCTGAACAGCACATAAATGCTTTTGAATATAAATGTTATAGACTGGTTCTAAGAATGTCTTGGGTAAAGAAAAGAACAAATGCATCCACACTTCAAGAGCTGAATACTGAAGAGGGTTGGCTATTAAAGACGAAAATACAAAGACAATTGATGATACATTTTGGTCATTTGAAATGTCATGAAAGTTTGGAGAGAACAATAATGGAGAGGTATATGCCTGGGAAGAGAGGAAGAGGAAGGCCAAAGAGAAGATGGGTGCAGGATGTGGCGGATGATCTCCATATGGGTGTATCAGACATGGGTCATTTTGCTTGTGATCGAGAAGTTTTCCGGAAGGTTCTTATGGGAGCGTGGTTCTGCAAAGGACATGCTACTGAATGAATGAATGAATCTATTACACTAATCAATAAATCGGTTGGTAACCTAATTATGTTGGTAATCTTGTACACTAATCAATAAATATGTTAGTAATCTAGTACACTAAACAACATGTTGGTAGTCTAGCGTAATAATCACCATATTGGGAAATAAGTGCACTAACCACTAGTTTTATTAATTATTTCTTACTTGTACAAAAAAACAAAAAAACAAAAAAAAAAAAAACAAGACGACATAATTGCCTCAAAAATAACAAAAAGCATTTTAATTTCAGCCTGAAAAATGGTAAAACATTGTTTGGTTTGCAATGAAAAATGAAGCGGAAGGGGCTGATCATCTCTACACACAGATATAATGCTGATGTCACCATTTTTACCCAAGGTTGAATGCTAAGAATACAGCTGCAGGAGTAACACTCACACTCAGCTGCAGGAGTAACACTCAGATGCAAGAGTAACACTCAGCTGCAGGAGTATCACTCAGCTGCAGGAGTATCACTCAGCTGCAGGAGTATCACTCAGCTGCAGGAGTATCTGCACAAATGTCAAAGCCCCATTGCCAGGCATCCTTTGCTGCCTTTTGTGACTCAGTAAGTCAAGTGCTAAACTTGATCCCTTTCATCAGGACATGTCATTATCATCTGTGAATATTTTCAAGTGTACAACGCAATAAACTTAAAAACAACAATACTGTGAGAAAAGGCAGGGGGGGGGGGGGGGAAATGGTGGTGGTGGTGTGTGTGTGTGTGTGAAACAAAGGTGAGTGTCTTCAATGAAGTGTTTCAATACAGTTCAAGTTAGTTGCATGACCTTTACAGGATGTCACAATCAACCCCAGTTTTTGCTGTTTGTCATTGACTAGGTAGTTTTCACATTCAGTAGTTTGCCATTGCTTTCTGAATGATCAATGCTCGTACCAATGAAATCATGCAAGGCGATATGCTTGAAAATCATACGTGGCCGATTTTGAACCCTAAACTCAGTAGGCTAGGGAATTATGATGTGCCTTCACCGCCTTGAGCCATTATGCCAGATATCAATACAGTACCCTCAGCTGATTTATGAAACCAGTGCTAGTGCCAGGCAGCTTTGTGTCATATGGTAGGCTGTCATGTCATGTACGCGTATTTAGTTAAAAGACTGGCAGGAAACTTCCGAGCATGTCACGTACACAAAGGACTACTCCTTCCGATTTCTTCAACTGTATCTGTCATATGATTATCTCCCCGGGAAGGTTAACCCGGTCAACAAATGCCCGCAGAAGTTGGATGTGTCGGCCTAATGGCGCAAGAACGCAGCTCTGCTGTAAACAGGCACAACGCAATCACATCCGAAGAAAAAAAAAAAACTCAGGATGAACGCAGAAGAAGAAGAAGAAATGATTATCTTTGTCATGTGATTATATCTGTCATGTGATTAAATTTGTCATGTCAGGGCCCGTTCTTTAATCTGAAAATGGGTATTTAAAATAAATTGTCCCGAATTAGATTCCCGCTTTGAGTCAGTGATGTGATACCATCATCACATTTTGTGGGCCTGAGAGCAAGGAAGAATAGGTGATCAGTCTTTCCCTCACTCTGCCCGTGCTCATGATGTTACCAGCACTGTTTCCTACCAACTTCCCAAGTGCACCCGCTGAAGATTGTGTAATACTAAATTATAAATCTGGCTTTGTTCTTATCATCTCATCATGTTCTTCTTGTACCTTGCGGTGTTGAGGTGAAGTATAAACAGCGGGAGAGTGCCCACACATGGACTTCATGTATCGATATTCCCATGAATTCTGCTATTCCCTCTATCCATCATATATGTGGTCGGCCTCTTCTTCCATTTGGCCCATATATCATTGCTTGTTGTGGTATACTGTTAGTTGGTAACCTACTTGTATGGCTATATTTGACTTACTGCCTTCTAACAAAATCTAGTGCTGCTTTGTTAACTGCCCATAAACTCATCCTGGAAACGTTTTTATTGTAGTTGCCTCTTTCAAGCAATTGTTGTTAGCGACTCTGACAGTCCAAGGTATTTGCAACATCTGTCTCAGGAACCAATTGTCATCACTTCCAAGCGCTTCCTAATTTGCTCATTCATGTTCCAGAATTCAGTACCACAGAGCAAATAAGATTCTACAGGATGTTTGTAAAGTCTTACTACACTTTGTATGTAGAACAAATTTGAAAAATGGACAACATGTCATTAAAAATGTGTATAAGTTTGTAATATACACTTTCATACTTTTGTTTGAACTGTAACAGTTTGTAATGTACCATTTCATACCTTTGACATAACACTATACATTCGTAATGTATAATTTCTTACTTTGGATCGTACAGTGATAGTTTGTTCTACATACAAAGTGCATTGAGACTTTACAAACACCCTGTATATAACATTTCATTATTTTTTTTCCAGACATTCAGTGATACTGGCTTACTGCATAAGATAATTTTAAGTTTCTGAAATGCAGCGTTTGCTTGGCCTATTCTGCTTTGAATCTCTGTCACACATCTTCCATATGATATTATGATTTCCTTCAGGTATGTAAAATTATTAACTTGGTTAAGCATTTTCTTGTTTATTGTTATATCTGGTTTAGTTCAGTTTAGTCAATGGATCAACATCACGGCACACGGGTGCAACCCATAAGTTCTCCGTTTTTCTCCTAACTCAAATCTGAGTCTGGAGAAACTCAGCTCAGTGCATGAACTCCGTAGCACCGGCGAGGATCCTGAAAATACTTTGGGTAGATTTTTAACTTGAAATTTTGCCCGGGCAGCGCCGTTAGGCTACTCTTTTTCGATTTCCAACTGCCAAGGAATACACACGGGTGTCCGATCTTACTACCCAGAAACCAGGGGAAATTTATTATTAGAAGTCCACGTGAAAAAATCCCAGCATCACCGGGGCTTGAACCCAGGATCTCCAGCACTCGAGGCGGACACCATACCTCGAGACCACGCAGCTCCCCTGTTATATCACACTGTGGTATACCCCCCCCCCCCCCCCCCCCCTCTCCGGTATGCTCTTAAATAAATGAACAAGAACTCACCATGTGAAGGCTAGTATTCATGCAATGAGCCAATGACACATGTTTGAGATTGAAAGAGTTTAAAATAACATCAGCCTGTGAAAGAAAGAGTTAAGCTGACAAACATTTCAGAACATATCTACTCTCAAAGAAGAAACAAAATTAAAACTGCTTAATATACAAATAAGTCAACAAGATATAAGTATACAAGGTAAATAATGCAAGCTGGAAAAAATACTTGATTTCTTAAAATCAAACATCATCATCATCGTATGTCCTGACAACCGACATAGGCATTCATGTCCCTCCACAGATCTCAGTCCGTGATGTTCTGGATCAACTGTTGATATTTCTCCATTCCCCCACCTCAGTCTATCCAGCATAATTTTTCTTGGTCTGCCTCAGCCTCTTTTACCACTGATCTTTCCAGTTTTCATGATATTCTCCAATGCCACTCTTCTCATCACATGACCAAAGAATGCTGTTTGTCCCTTTCTTATAATTGTAAATAATGTTTTACTTTCATATCCCCTTCCAGGCAATCATTGTAAGTTACTCTGGCAGATCGAGGTATTTGTAACATTTGTCTCTGGAAACACATCTCCATTGCTTCCAAGCTCTTCCTAATTTATTCATTCATGTTCCATGATGTACTGCCTTATAGCAATATAGGTTGTATATTAACTACATAACATTTAAGTACTCTCTGAATTAATTAATTAAAAACAAATATATTTTCCAAATTATATGCTGTGTGGAAAATATACAGTCTATATAAACAATATTTTATTTTAAAAAAACAATCTCAACACTAATATATGATGCCACAACAAATACAGTTTATGTTGTCACTGCAGTACAAAGTTTGCTGAATTCAGAGTGTTCTAGGTGCGTCGATTAAGGGACCTTCACTCTTAAAGTTTGTGACTGATAACTTTCATTTACTGCATTGTTTTGTTTCCTTGTCTTAATTATAATTTTGACATATTCCTCTCACATGTAAGTATTTTGTATAAGTATGTATTTAAGTATTTTGAACACTTTAATACAAGTAGATGGTGGATGTATTAAGGAAGTTAATGGGGAATAGCCACAGCAAAAACAGCATAGCACAAGATAAAGAATCTTCTCTGCAATTTATCTTTTCCAATTGAGGCCAAACAGTTGTTAAGAGCTATATTGAGCCAATCTTGGTGTTTGGAAGTAAATCATAGAAAGTTAGCAGACAATTGAGGAATTATGTGGACGCTGTGGAGACATAGAAAAAATGACAAGTGAACTGTGTATGGATAGAAAGTGTCATGAGGATAATTTAAAAGTTCTTAACTCACAAAGAAAACAGATTTCTTGCATCAGAAGAAGACAGTCCACATACTTTGGGCATGTCATGAGAAAGGGAAAGCTGGAGCATGTCATCTGAAAGAGAAAGTTGGGACATGTCATGAGAAAGGAAAAGCGTGTCACAACAATAGGAAAGTTAGAGGGGAGGGGAAGCAGGGGAGAGGAAGAGAGAAGATGCTGGACAGTTTGACATCATGGCATGGAGGAACATCAATATCAGAAATGATCGGCAATAAAAGAGACAGAAGGCTGTGGACAGATGTGATCACCAATGCCACATGACATGGATCACAAGAAGATATAGTATAAGATTAACATTGTATGAAACAAACATACAAGTGGCCGACTCCAACACTTTAAAGTATATAAAAAAAAATAAAAACTGAAATTCAATACCAAATGTTATCAAATTTTCATAGTTAATCAATGTGTTTATACTTCTTCTTTATATATATTGTCAATTAGACTCTTGATTCCACATTATTGTAGAGCAACCAATGAAGATATAATGGTTTTCAAAGCATAGAATATGCAAGAAAGCTCAGTGAATCCATTCATGGTCATTGTATGTTCTCTCTTTCATTCATCCTTATAATGAATTAACCTATTTTAAAAATGGCAGCAGTCAGTTGAAAGTAGCTGACATTTCCACACAGTTTGACATGGAAGAAAACTGGTTGGAGCTTTATTCTACACTGTTGATTGCTGGATATTGTGATGGATTACAGCAAGTATTCAGCTGTTGCAAAGTCAATGCTCAACATATATGGAGAATTGTTTGGCATAAAATTTAAAAGAAACACATGAAGTTTCAAATGTATGTCACATAAGATATATCTTACATAAGATCATCTTTACATATTTAACTTTAATTTGCCGTTTATCATTACTCCTCAATGTCAATTTGAACACAAGATGTACTACTGTTGGAGTTTATACACTTTTCAAGTATATTATGAAAATAAAATAACAAAATGGACTATTACTGTCTTCAGAACAAGGCATTCAAACCAAAGACAATTATAGTCTATTACTGTAAAAATTAGCAAATGTCTAAATCAAATAATAATTTGGATCGATCTCAGCAATAAAACTAACATTACATGACATTAACAATAATTTTATTTGCCCAAGCAAGGAAAATAGCTTTACATGAGATTAAGTCTTGTAAAAAATAAATGAAACCAAGAATGGGTGGCTATATAGTTAGGATACAAGGCAGTCAAATCTGGAGAAACAGGTTTAATTTCCTGCTAAGGTCAAGGCTTTTAAAAAAAAAAACAATTATCGTAATATTAAAGAACAAATCTGTCCTTACATCACGTGACATCAGCAATGCAGTAATGTCAATTGATGTAACTAGTTTGTTTCTATAAATAAAACAAGATGGCAATTCATTTCTCAACCTTCGTCACAACATGCGCCTGAGCTATACATTACCACATCTGCAGAATACACAATGCACATTAGAAACTTCATACGTGCAGATACTTACATGTCCAACACTGAAGTAAATGTTTTGGGCTGCTGTACATGCAACCTTCGTCTGTTTAACAAATGATGGCAGATTTATTGCATTTCTCAAAATACATTACAAAATAATATATAAATAATATCTGAATCATGTATGAATGTGATGATTCACAAATAAGGAACTTTTCGCATATAAAAAATATTACTATCAAATATTCAGTCAGTACACCAAATCAAATTGAATACAAATCTGCTGTGTGAAAATAAAAGACATTTTAAATTAACATGTATTATTCCTATAAACAAAATGAATATGTGAATGAACTGATTCATAAAGACGTAATTCAAACTATAACTCAAACATATGAACAGATCATCAATCATCATCCAGTTCAATGAAACAAAAGGAAAACTTAGAGTAACATGTAACTGGGAAGCTCAACCAAAAAGAAAAAGGAAAATGAAAAACTCAGAAAACATGGAACAGGAATGTGTTGTTGAAATGCTAAATATTCATTGGAAACATGGGTGATGCATTTTCTCGTGACAACACACAGAAATAAATCATGGTCCATTTTACAAACACTAATGAAGAAAATAACGACCTTTGAACTTAATACACACATTTTTCAAATGGTGTGGATCAAGAAGAAAACAATACTGACATTTTAGAAGATCTCAGCGGTGAGGAAAACTGGCTTATAGAGAGTGCCATGTCGCAGAGCCTGAACTACTTTTGTCATATCAAATATCCCTGCGGTTTAGAAAGAACATTCATGAGAAACGAGACAGGAACCGATCAACACAATGTTGGACATTACAGACAACCTGGGCATGGAAAAGGAACTGGTGAAGGACTGAGAGTCTGTCCCATGGGCAGTGGTGAGAGATGTTCTACGAAGGACTTGCCACTTGATGATGATGACATGTAATCGAAGTTTGCTGCACGTACTTTACAGAACATCGCAACCAACCCCCAGCAGTTGTTGGATGTTTGGGAGTTTTCTAGGCAAGTTTACTTTCAGTATTGTGCCATTGCTTATTGTGAAAATCACAATGCAAAACAAGAAAAGGAGGGGGGGAAGTGTAGATAACAAACAAAACAAACACAAATCTACTGAAAGCTGGCAGTTACTTGAATGGCAATTACGCCCAAGCACAACAAATCTAAGTCATGAAATTACCAGAAAAACTCAATGTAGTGGGGACAAGAAAGTGGTTTGAAAAACTAAGAGTTTATAAGGCAAGTCTAAATGCTGAAAGTGTCCCAATCCATCCAGCATGATTTCTTCTCTGTCTGCCACTGCTTCTACTGTCACTGATCTTTCTAGTCATTACACATTTTCCAAATCCTTTCTTCTCATTATATCATTGGCACCTTTCCATCTTGACAGACGATAGTTTGGTACATTGTGCTTCAAAAAGGCTTAATAACTACGATCCATGGCGGTGGCGAGTGTGGCTGATAAGGCCAATTTGTGCTGCAAATATTTGTCCACAGTGGATGCATGTGAAAACATGCACAAATCCTTTCTTCTCATTATATAACCTAACAGTATTGTTTGTCTCAATCCTATATTTGTGTATAATGTTCTACTGTTGCTAAACAAGCGGAAACACTCACTCTGTTTGAAATAATGCACCCATTGTGACTGGCTATTCATCATGTCTACCATTCAACAACTCATGATTGGCTATTATCCACATGTACCAATCAACGACTCTATTGTAATTGGCTATTCTTTATGTGTACCATTCAATGACTCTAATGTCATTGGCTATTCTTCCATGTACCAATCAATGGTACTGGCAGTTCTTCATGTGCACCAATCAACATATCACGTGTGATTGGCTATTCTTCATGTTTACCGATCAATGACACATGTGTGATTGTACTTCTTACAATGGAGGATCACAGAATACTAGAGAAATCTGGCAATGCATTTGTTTTTCAAGAGTGCATAGCTGGCCCCAAAGAAAGTAACACACTTTTGATTCTCTTGCGATCCTTATTTCCCTCTTTGGACAGCTGCTATAACCTTTCAGGCATCATTTTCATGTGTCCTGCCAACTAGGGTAGCATTAATGCATTTCTAGATATTTTGGTCCTTGATGTTTTGGATCAAGTCACAATCAAGTGCCCTGCCAGCTGGTGAAGGCATTCATGTCTATCCACAGATCTCGGTCTTTGGTGTTCTGGATCAAGTCTATTGATGATATTCCTCTGTGCCACTGTTCCAGTCTATCCAGCATCATTTATATGGCTTTAGCTCTGCCTCTACCAAAGCTGATTTTTCCAGTCATCTCTCTCTCTGTTTTCCAAAGTCTCTCTTCTCATTATATAATCTACGACCATTGTTTGATGCCTTCTTATATCTGCATATAATGTTTATTGTCATTAGCCTTTTCCAGACACTCATTACTGACTCTGGCAGTCCAAGGAACAACATACATTTAAAAAACTACATGTTCATCATCTCCAAGTTTTTCCTAATTTGTTTGTTCACACCCCTGATTCACTGCCATTTAGCAGGACCAATTTTATATAACATTTCAACATTGTTTGTTTTGACATTCAATGATAGTGACCCACTGTACAAGTTACTATTTTTAGTTTTAATCTCTAACACACATTATCCATCAGATGTTATGGTTGTTTCTAGCTATTTGAATTTATTAACTTGGTTAAGCATTTTTCCTTCTATTGTTATAACACATTTTGATGTTATCTTTTCTTTGATTTAAGAATTATTTCTGGTTTCTTGATATTCATGAAGTCATTCAAGTCATTTTCTGCACTCTCCACTATCCCAGTGTCCAACAGTTGTTGATGTTTTATGTTTTAGGTAGCAATATTATATCATCTGCATAGCATAAATTGTTTATAATAAAACTATATATATCTAGGATTGAAAAAGTTGAATTTCACAGTTAAATTTTACATTCACTTTTGTTTTTGAATGACCTTGATATCAGCGACTCCCTTTTAATGTTATTATGCAAAGAACTGAACTAAATATTCATCTTTCTTAGAAAACATTTGAAAAAACAATGTTTGAATAAGCTGCTTCAAATAAAAGTAACTTGAGTGTTCTTTCAACATCAAATAATCATTTATCAGTCAGTTCATAAATCAAACTATACAAATGCTGTCTCAGAAAACATCTGACAATAGAAGTCAGAAATCAGATCACTGTGTATGAAAATAAGTCACAAATAAGCAATGTCCCAAGCTGCACTAACCACATATTATTAGTCTTTAGTGCACAAATGTTTGACTAAAAGCATAACTGTGAAATTAAGGAGACAGTCAGGTTTTTCCACAATTCAGGGCATGACAATGAATTTTAGGTGACAGTCATATGTTGACTTGCCCCAAAACTCAGAGCATAATAATGAAATTTAGGAGATAGTCAAATGTAGTTGTCATAGTAGTTTATGAAGTAGAATGTTTTACTCACAACACCCCACAACTTACAAGTAGCACTGCAAATAAGTAATTTATCCCCCCAACACATCACCATTAAATGATCATGAAGTAACATGTTTCTCACACAACACCCTATATCTTAGAGGCAGCATTGCATAAGAATAAGCAACTATTCCTCCAACAAATCACCATCAAATGATCATGATGTGTAACATTTTGTTAACAACGCCCCCACAGCTTAGCGGGAGCACTGCAAATAAGCAACTGATCTCCCTAAATAACACATCAAATGATCATAAAACAGAATGTTTCACTCGCAACTTAGAGGAAGCTTTGTGAATAAGCAACTATCTCCTCATCATATAACCATCAAATGATCGTGAAGTTGCACGTTCCTCTCACAACACCCCACAACTTAGAGTAAACATTGCGAATAAGCAAACTGTTACCCCTAATATATTATCATGAAATTATCAGACATTCTTCAATTCACCAGGACATAAATCAATCTACAACACAACACAACAGTTTCAATATGGACAACTAAATAGCAATTGGCATTCACGTCAACTGATGTCATGAATGTAGATAATCCTTTTCACTTTTAATGCAAATATTCTATTTGCTGAAGATGTTGAATCATGATTATCTAAGCTTGCTAAAGTTGCCAAGCATCACACTTCATCATTTTCAGTTGTCCATCAGCTCATGAAGTGGCCTGCACTGGTTGTGAAAACTGCCTGCTGAATTTCACATTATCTATGGAAGCAAATATATTGTTGGTATCATCTAAGGTTGGTGCGCTTGGCAATGGATACGGATGATAATATGTAACTGGCGATTGATTCCCGCCTGTATTATTGTCCGGACTGTCATCTTGTTCGAGGTCATCAGTTGCAATGGCCAGGAGTTTTGTGCCAGCTTCTCCACCATCAGGTTCCACAACCACCACACCAGCGGCCGATGGTGATAGTTTTTCTTTGTTTCGATAGAAACAAGGGAGGAATATGTACACACATTCATCTTTCATTGAGAGTTTGTTGGAGGAGTGCTCATTATGGCAAGTAATGTCTGTGTAATCTGAAATGATAAAATAAATCATGTAAGGAAACATGAAAAAGAAAGAAATTTAGTTGCACATGCTATTCACAGGTCAAGGGAACTCTTATAAAACAGCATTTGAAGTTCTCTTTACTTATCCCTGTGTATACCAATCAGAGTTAAATTAGTTCCTTGAAACTTGCTTCTCAACAAAAAAATTACCATAATATGTTTTAGGAGGTATGGTAGTGCATTTGATAATGACACCACCACACATTGTGTGATGTTTGATCAAGAAAATTTTGGAGGGGGGGGGGGGGGGGGGGCAGTATATGTGATAGTCATTAAGATACTGACACCATCACACATTGTGTGATACTGACAGCACTATCCATAAAGTGATATCATTAATTCATTCAGTAGAATGTCCTTTGCAGAACTTCGCTCCCATAACAACTATATGGAAAGCTTCTCGGTCATAAGCAAGATGCTCCACATTTGATACACCCATCTGGAGATCATCTGCCACATCCTGCACTCATCTTCCCTTTGGCCTTCCACTTCTTCTCTTCCTGGGAATATACCACTCATGATTGTTCTCTGCAAACTTTCGTGACGTTTCAGTGACCAAAATATCTCAAGTTTCTTTGTTTTATCATCGTTAGTAGCCAACCTTCTTCAATATTCAGTTATTGACGTATGGATGTATTTGTTCTTTTTTGTACACAAGATGTTCTTAGAACCCATCTAAAATATTTATATTAAAAGGCAGTTATGCACTATTCAGCTTGTTTATGTGTCCAGGTCTCACAGGCGTATGCTGCAATGGGAAAGATGTATGCCCTTAAACATCTAATTTTTGTAGTTCTATCTGTCCCACTCCACAATGTATTCAGTTGCTTTAGTGTCTGAAGAGCAATAGATATTCACCTTTTAATTTCCTTCATTATGTAATCATTGACGGTAATTAATGACCCAAGATATTTTAAATTTTACACCATCTCCAATTTTTCATCATCATCATCATCAAGTGCCCTGCCAGCTGGCGTAGGCATTCATGGCTCTACACAGATCTCGGTCTTTGGTTTTCTGGATCAATTCTGCTGCTGATATTCCTCCATGCCACCGTTTCAATCCATCCAGCATAATTTCTCTTAGTTTGCCTCCACTTGTCACGATGTTCTCCAATGCCTCTCTTCTCATCACATGACTGAAGAAAGATGTCTGTCTCTTTCTTATTGTTGTATATAATGTTCTAGTTTCATTAGCTGTTTCAGGCAGTTGTTGTTAGTTACTCTGGCAGTCCAAGGAAGTCACAACATTCGTCTCAGGAACCACATCTCTGTTGCTTCTAATTTCTTCTTTTACGTTCTAAGATTCACTGCCATACAGAAAACTGGGGTTCTACATAACAAATTTTTCAACGTGAACATATATTTTTTTCTCCATATTAGTTTTATCTGTATGCATTAACTTTGTTTTTTCTATGTTAAGATTTTTTTTTTTTTGCATATCCTTTACAGGACATAGCTGTCAACACCAGCATCTTTCAGCTGTATGTTGATTTCTTGGCAAGATTACGCTCAGTAGTTTGCCATTGCTTTCTGAGCGGATGTTAAGATATAGGTTGTGATTTTCAATATAATTTTTGGGTTGAGGTTATTAGTTGTTCTATACCATTCCGTGATGTGTATAGTAATACTGTATATCGAGTCTCTGGTATTTCATGACCACCGATATTTAGGACATCATATTGCTCCTTGGTTATATCATCTCTTACATTTCTCATTATATTTTTGGGGTACAGGTTAAACAAATAAGTGGACAGCACCCTGACGGACTCCATGCATGATGTCAAACCAATGTGATGAATCGCCATCTATTCTAACCGCTACTTGTTGGTCTAGATAGAGAATTTTTATGTGATGTGTATAGTAATACTGTATCATCAGCATATCGAGTCTCTGGTATTTCATGACCACCGATATTTAGGACATCATATTGCTCCTTGGTTATATCATCTCTGACATTTCTCATTATATTTTTGGGGTACAGGTTAAACAAATAAGTGGACAGCACATAACCCTGATGGACTCCATGCATGATGTCAAACCAATGTGATGAATCGCCATCTATTCTAACCGCTACTTGTTGGTCTAGATAGAGAATTTTTATGAGTTAATACTACATGTGATGGAAAGCCCATTTTCCTCAGGGTTTCCCAAAGTTTCTGATGTTGTACACAGTCAAATGACTTTGAATAATCCACAAAACAGAACAGGTTTACATTAATTTCTCTACACTTCTCTATCATTAAACACATGTTGAGTGCCCAATCTTTTGTTCCTCTTCCCTGTCTAAATCTAGCTTGTCAAACTGTCATTTCCTGCCTATATAGTACCTTGCGGTGTATGGCAGGGGAGTACTGAATCTGAGGAATTAAGGTCGCCTGGCTAGTGCAGTCGCAGCAAACTGCGCAGGTTAGAGTTTTCTTTTTGCCACCGACAGAAACACATCCACAATTTACCAAGGATTCAAACCCGGGTCTCCCAAAAGAGAATCCAGAATTCTAGCCACTCCTAAATCCAGCTTGAATCATATTAATCTCATCCATCTTCTTACAGTCTTCCCATTATTATTTTTAGTAGAA
This sequence comes from Cepaea nemoralis, assembly GCA_014155875.1. Lineage (NCBI taxonomy): Eukaryota > Metazoa > Mollusca > Gastropoda > Stylommatophora > Helicidae > Cepaea > Cepaea nemoralis. The sequence goes on from JACEFZ010009375.1 coordinate 183,844, forward strand.
TTTTATTTGCGTGACTGATCAGGGCAACAGTTCTATAGTTAGTGCATAATTTAAGGTTGCCCTTTTTTGGTATTGAAATGAAGATAGTCTTCTTTGAATCTGTAGGCCATATATAATATTTCCATATCTTTTTACATAAAGCATGATAGATTTGTATGGTTTCTTCTCCTTTAATTAGTTCAGCTGGTATCTCATAACATCCTGGTGATTTACCTTTCTTCACGTTCTTTATTGCCCATACAATTTCATCTAATGAGGGTTCAGGTTCTGTTTCAGGTTCTGTCTCTGTTGTCATTGGTTTATGTATCTCATTTATATCCTCACAGTCATTCATATCAAACCTTCTACTCCAGTATTCTTGCCATCGTTCTGGGAATTTTCTAGATTCTGTTAGGATAATTCCCAACTTGTCACAGATAACATTCAATTGAGGTTGTACATTTCTTGTCAATAACTTCATTTCTTTGAACATTTCATAACCTCTTCCATCCTTATGATACTGCTCTATTCTAGTAAAACAATCTTGTATATATTGCTTTTTGTCCTTTAAAGTGCTATATGATGAATAAAATGCCAACACTTCTTCTCTTCTCTTCCTTGACTGTTCTGGATGATCCGCCATGTATAATGTCATCACTGGCGTCTTGGTTTGTCATGGTGAGGATCAGCCAGCATCAATTATGTACTGTGTACACATACAGGTATCACTACGACTGCAGTACATGTGAGCATATGCAGCACATTAGTTCTTTCTCACTACTTCTAGTGGTAGATAAAATAGCACGAGAGAAGCCGTAGTGAACTCACTCCCATGGTATATTAGCCATCTGTGCTGTCTCTATCACATGTGCATATACGATTTATATTATGTGTATGTACTCACACAGAGTAAGAGAAAAGTTATGGGTACAACCCAGTAAAACATGATATAATAGTTATCCTTGCTTTGTCAACTCATAACTTGCATAAGAGAGGCAGTAAGATCACAAGCAATCCCCAAAAATAAGCATTGGTGCGATAAACCTGACGATACATGGTATAACAATCATCCTTACTATCTCTACTATACCGTGAAAAATAATAGTGAAACCAAATATATTTAGATTCCACCATTCCACATACATTAAAAATAAGGTCATATTGTTTCACTCCATCCTCAACTTGCCCCTTTCCCTTAAATACAAAAATGACGCCTATCTGTATTTCTGAACTGACAAGCTATTATTATAATCCTATATGTGTGCACATTATTACTCTCTGATCTCAGCTAAATCATAACTGGCTCACACTGTCACTACTCATGCACTATGGACACATCTATTGCAAACTCTTCCTATATTCACACACACACACTTGGTCTACCATCAAATCTTCATATTATTTCCACTTCCCTAGCCTCTTTACATATGTTGTATATTGTCAATACCACTCTTTGAGTGGTGCTTGAAGACAGTTTTTTGCAGTGGTAAGAAGGAGAAAAAAAAATGTTTCAACTTACCAAATTCTTTACCCAGACATAGACAGATCTCATTGACAATGTCCTCTCTCTTGATATGTCTCAGACATTGAAACAGCTCAGCTGCTGTTTCCTTGTTCTCCCCTTTCCATTGTTTCCATTCTTGTAAGTAGCCATTTATTGTATACTTTGCTTGAGTATCTGTACATTGGGGAAAATACACATTAACATCTGTACAGTGGGGAATATACATGTTAATATGTGTACAGTGGGAAAAATATATGCTAATATATGTTCAGTAGGGAAAATATGTGCTTATATCTGTATAGAGAGAAAATATGTGCTGATAACGGTACAGTGAGGAAAATATGTGCTGATATATGTTCAGTAGGGAAAATATGTGCTAATATATGTACAGAGTGGGGTCTCATCATATCATCACATCTTGTTCCTCTTGTACCTGCAGTGCTGAGTGAAGCATAAACAGAGGGAGAGTGCCTGTTAATGGGCTTCATATATTGAGATTCCCGTGGACTCTATTATCCCCTCTGTCCATTGTTTACATGGTTGGCCTCTTCATCTGCTTCCATTTGTTCTGTACGTCATTGCTTGTTGTGGTATACTGTGAGTTGGCAGCCTGGCTACGTCGCTGAACCATTTAACTTGCTGTTTTCTAATAAAATCTAGCGCGGCTATTACCTCCACTTTAGTCCTGATTTCAACATTTCTGATTTTCTCTCTTCTTGATACGCTGAGTATTCTTCTCAGGAATATCATTTCCAAGGTTAAAATTTTTCTTTTCCATTTTTTTTTTCAGTCACTGTCCAGGTTTGTCATTGGTAGCGTAGAGCTGATAGAAAGATTGTGTTGTAGACTGCTGTTTTAGAATCTACTGATACATGCTTGTACACATGATTTGTCCGATTTTATCTATTCTCAATCTCGTCTTCTTATTTGACATTTGATGATGTTATACTTCCTTAGTATTTGAAGCAGTGAGGGCTATACTTGTACATGCTAATATCTGCACAGTGTGAGATGTACATGCTAATATATGTACAGTGTGAGATTTACATGCTAATATATGTACATCTAATATATCTACAGGTCTCTGTGGCTGAAGGGCTTGTGAACGCGGTTTGTGAGCCCGTATACCCGGGTTCGAAACACGGCGGTGCTGGTTTTTTCGAAAAAGGTATAGAGGCCGGTCGTTCAGAAAGCAATGGCAAACTACTGAACGTAACACTTGCCTAGTACATCAACAGCAGCTGAAAATGCAGGTGTTGACTGCAACGTCCCGTAAGGGATACGCAACACAATTTTTTTTTTTTATCTGTATAGTGTAAGTTCATACACATTGACCTTTCCAGTCACAATGACAGCAGTAAATATATGAAGTTGCAAGGCTTTTTTCTATTCTCACCTTTAGGTTCTGACATGAGATGTGAAATATGAAACTTATTGAAAAAAATCTCACCCAATCCTCCATTTTGAATTTGAAAATACAACAACATCAACGTTACATATAAGAAAACTTACACCAGAAAATGTTCTGGCAAGTACAGTGGCTGATGTGATGCTGGCACCACCACCAGTTAAGTGCTACTTGTTATTGGTCAGGCAACCTTATACCCTATAGTTCAGGATGGTATGGGAAATGGAGCTTTTTATTTTTCACACTAGAAAATGCAACGGTAATAGGACAGGGTAGTGATGCTGGTAAAGTAAGCATAGTTTATCTAAATCTTTATAGAGAAAGAAAAGGAGGATAAGAAGAAGAAGAGGCAGGAGATGGGAAAAAAATGGAGCAAAAGAGGAGAAGAAGAAGAAAGAGAAGGTTGATGGGATAAGGTGGAGGAGAAGAAAAAGAAGGTAGAGGAGGAGAAGAGAAAGGGGTGAAGAAGAAAGGGACTATTATGCTAACCTTTATATTTCTCCACAATCTGTTCAAAGTGACCTTGCTTGGTAGATGTTCTAAAGAGTTCCTGAGCCAGCCCCCAGATCTGACGATCTATCCGTTCTTCAATAAAGCTGCAGGAGATTGACAGCACTAGAAGCAAATGGAAAAAGGCAAAAACTTTGCTGAAAAATTGACATGTACCCCTATTCCCAGCAGGTTTTCTATGAGGAAAAAAAAACAACCAATTTTTCTTAGAGAAGAAATCAAAATCTATTCTTGTGCTTCGTCTTCATCATCTTCTTGGTCATCATCTTTTTCTTCTTCTTCTGTGCTGTGTCCCCCATTGGAGCACAGGCTCTCAAGCTTCTCGCACCAAGCTGTCCTTTAGTTGGCAATCTCCTGCAACTTCCTCCATGTCTTCCTATACTACTCATCCCTGCCTCTTATTCTATTTCAGAAACCATTTGCTTTCTCCATTTTATCTTGTTTCTCATTATCTCAAAATATAAATCTTGTAATATTTCACCTTCTTCTATCACCTTGGCTGCCTTTCCCAGTTCATACATAGCTCTAATATTCCAGAAGCCAGTTCTTGAGAATCTTTTTTCTTATCTTTAGACTTGTTCATGGTCGGTTGCATTTTGCAGCTCAAGTCTCCTATGAGATGAGATAGCCAGTTCCATGCCAATCCATTTTAGTTGCCTCATACTATAAACATGGCAGGTTCCCTTTCCCTTTTTTCCTCAATCCCCAATGGAGTATACTCATCCAACTGACATCGAGCCCTCATGTTATTTGCTTTCTCTTTCAGCTTCCTCCATGCCCTCCTCATATTATCCATCTCTGGCTCTAATTCCCTTCTCCTTGTTTTTAAGTTTCCATCTATTTCACTGGTCCTGTGGATTGTAGACAAGGGACTTTCTCTGTAAACCTGTTACGGGGATCAAACTTAAGAGTTAAAACTCAGCTTTCTAGAGGATCCACCAAGGACCACCCAAACAATCAACCATGAAATGAAAAGACATATAATACTAACATGTCCACATGAAACAAATAAAGAAACATTTGTTAAATAAATGCATTCGCTGTCTTTGAACTCAAGGGTTGTCCATACACAATGCTACTACTTCCAGTGCACTGGACTGATGTTTGTGTGTGGATTAGCTTTCCCTATTACCAGTATCCCTCGCCAAATGGCGAACCCACTCCAATTTTATAGGTACTTGTAATTGACATCTCAAAATCAAGGATGAGAAGTCAACATTTTAGTCCAAACGATGGGTGTAGGGGTTGAACCCGCTACCTCGGCATAAGCATAACAGATGTTTAACAACAAGCGCTCTTGCACATTGGCCTTGCTGACCTTTGAAAAAGAAATAATTAATCAACATATTTTCACTTTGTAGTTAGTAACAAACTGGATTTGTTCATGAGTAAATTTGGTAGGATCAGTCTCATATGGCATCAGCCTCTCTACTAATAATTTAAAAAATGCTGGGTTTAAACCCAACATAATAATGGGACTGAGCTGCAAATAGTAGCAAATCAAAGGTCATGATACCTTTTTTACAGGAAGCAGCATCCTTGTCGCAAGCCTTGAGAATTTTCTGCTGCAGTTCTTCCATTCCCTCATCAGTGACGGCTTTTTGGCTAACCTGAGATGACCGCAGTCGTCGCCTTCGCAGGCAGAAGATTAATATCAGGAAGATGATGAGAAGCAGTACGGCCGCCACAATACTTCCTACGATGGCAATGGTGTACTTGGTGGAGGATGATGAGACCCTGATGTTTATATTTTCACAAGAGTCCAGATCTGCATGATAGAAAGATACAATATGGTGGATACAGAGTGCTAGCAATTCTGTGGGTCAGGGGTTAGTGAATGCGGTTTTACAATTCAGAGTCGAGGGTTTGACATCAGTGATATGTGATTTCGGAGCAGATTTGCACTGACTGTGATGGTATGAGTGTAAGCCATTCAGAAAGCAATGACAAAATACTTCGCCGCATGTTCAGATCAACCCCTTGGTTGATTTTCTGGGCAAGTGTGAGAGAGAGAGAGAGAGAGAGAGAGAGAGAGAGAGAGAGAGAGAGAGAGAGAGAGAGAGAGAGAGAGAGAGAAGAGAGAGAGAGAGAGAGAGAATAGAGAGAGAGAGTGTGTGAGTGTAGAGAGAGAGAGAAAGAGAGAGAGAGAGAGAGAGAGAGAGAGAGAGAGAGAGAGAGAGAGAGAGAGAGAGAGAGAGAGAGAGAGAGAGAGAGAGAGAGAGAGAGAGAGAGAGAGAGAGAGATTCTGAAAAAGTAAAGTACAAATGTATCATTTTTTTCAATGTAGTCACAGCTGCTGTTCAATGCAAGTCCTCCAGCGCCAATAAAGTGCTTGGATTCTGTTGGAAAAAATTCTCTTGGTCATGTGTGTAAGCCGGCCATAATGCGAAGGGGTTATGGGCGCAGATTGTAACCCTGCATACCCACGTTCGAAACACAGCTGCGGGCGATGTGGCAGCTGGTCACCTTGTGTTGAATTTGTTATGGAATGATATGGGTACTGGTCGTTCAGAAAGCAATGGCAAACTACTTACAAAGAGAACACAAGCTGCAGAAAAATGCTGGGGTTGACTGCGACGTCCTGTAAAGGATATGCAACTAACTTTTTTTTATGCGTGTAACCACACATGCACCACCTGCTGTAAATCTTCGTCGGACTGAAAAGGTTTGAAACTTCCTAAGCCACTCATACACGTGCTGGAGAGATAGGCATGCATCACCATACTGGACCTTCATTCGTCGATGAATTTCTATAGGTTTCACCCCTTCACTGATCAAAAAACGGATAACATAACGCTGCTCCCCTTTGGTGCATGTCAAAAGTGGGGCGGCCCTATTTAAAATGTAATTATGCCGTCACCGGCATGGAATTAACCAACTACCCCGCCGTCAGCACACAAGTGCATCAAAGCTCTCAGTCATGCTGACCTCTAAACTGTTGCATGTCCTTTGCAGGACATTGCCATCAACCCCAGGTTGATTCTACTCAACATAAAATTGTCTAGTAAATCATAAGTTAGTTAAATATTGTCTACAGGACATCACTGTCAACCTCAGCATTTTCAGACTGTTTGCAATGTCTTGGCAAGATTACCTTCTGTAGTGCCATTGCGTTCTGAACTGCTGGTATTCATGCCATTGTATGAAAACCAACGTAATGCGGCCTGCTTCTAAATCGGCCGCAGCTGTGTTTCAAGCGTGGTATGCAAATTGTGTTTGTAACTCCTAGGAAATCACAAACAACCAATAAATGGTGGGGTTGATTGCAACATCCTGGAAAAGGACATGCCACTAACTTAGCCTTGCTGAAAAGCCAGTTAACCATATTATGACAGTACATGCCGAAAATCTTCAATCATTCACTGCAGGAAATCCTCCTCCAGAAACGTCAAGCATTCTTTGTCCACATTGTCAAAGAACATTTCGAGCCAAAATAGGCCTTATCAGCCATCTTAGAACTCACGGCTCCATACTTTCAACCCCACTGGATGAAATGAATGGTCATCATCATTCTTGATGGACAAACAACAACAGAACATGCCATGGTCCAAAAGAGTGAGATAAATGTACATTTATTGAAAAAGAGAAAGGCGTCTTAAAATAAGTAGAATATCTTGTATGGTTTTGTCTAGTTAGTTGTATATCCTTTACAGGACATTGCAGTCAAACCAAGCATTTTTTGGCTGTTCGTGATTCCTGGGCAAGTTTACGTTCAGTAGTTTGCCATTGCTTTCTGAATGACCGGTACCCATACCATTTCATAAAAGACCAACACAATGTGGTCTGCTGCCAAATCGCCAGCAGCTGTGTTTTGAACACGGTTTGCGGGATTAGGAACTGTGTCCCTAACCCTTTCACCACAGAGTATGGCTAGATACAACAAATCAGCTGAATGCTGACTGCCAGTCATGGATGCAATAGAATTGTGAGAGGATTAAGAACAATCCTCTCAGACAGCATGAGACAGTGCTGAATTATGAATGAAGAAAGTCGTAATCTGCATTAATGGTATGAGATTGTTCAGTCAATAAATCATCAGACTTTGTCCTGAGTGCATGCAGTCATGTTCAGGCCAACATTTGTAACCAGCTTGTAAGTTCAGAAAGTTCAGGCCAGTTGTACAGTTATGAATTTATCTAGCGAATGTTCAGGCCATGTGTATAACATGAATTTATCTGGTGTAGTTATTGAAAGTCGGTTTCCCTGGCGAAGAGGTTAACGACTTTCTCCGTAATTCTGTATATCCACTTGAGGAACACAGCTGTGCGAAACTCAACAGCAGATCGCGTCACGTTGGTTACTTACGTGGTATGTAAGCTGGTCGCTCACAAAGCAATGGCAAACTACTGAGTGTAATCTTGCCAAGAACATCAACAACAGCAGAAAAATGCTGGTGTTGAATGCAACGTCTTGTAAGAAGGGATATGCAACTTAAAAAAAAGTTCTTGAAGTTATAATTCTAAAAGTCATCAGTTTGTTGTATGTTGCTTCCTATGTAAAGATGTGTGGGAGGATTACCAACCATTAATTTCATGTGTTTAACCATTAATGTCATCTGTTTAACCATTCATGTCATGTTTAACCATTACTTTCATGTGTTTATCCTTTAATAATGTTTAACCATTAATGTAATTTGTTTAACCATTAATGTCATGTCTAACCATTAATTTCATGTGTTTAACCATTAATGACATGTTTAACCATTAATGTCATGTTTAACCATTAATGCTGTGTTTAACCATTAATTTCATGTGTTTAACCGTTAATTTAATGTGTTTATGAAGCAGATATGCTTGTGATTATTGGAGTACATCACAATAGCTGACCCGGCCCGGCTTCGCCCAGTCTCTGGTGGGGAGCATCTAATTTAATTCATATAAGTAGTCATATAAGTTCTCGTTCCCGTTACCGACTATCTATCTATCTGTCTGTCTATATGTCTGTCTGTCTGATCCGGCCCGGCTTCGCCCAGCTCCTGATGGCGAGCATCTCATTTAATTCATATAAGTAGTCATATAAGTTCCCGTTCCCGACTGTCTGTCTGTCCATCCCTCCCTCTCTGTCTGTCTGTCTGTCTGCCTGTCTGTCTAATCATTTATTGGTTGCAGTTAGAACAACCTTAGATAAACGAAGACCAACTTACAAAAAGCATTAGAAAGAGCACTTGAAAGATCTTTACATCTTCCCCAACAATTAACTTGAGTAAATGGAGCGGCGGCAGCAGCATCAGCAGAAGAAGGAAAAGGAGGAGTAGGAGCTGGGAGGAGGAAGAAGGAGGTGGAGGAGGGAGGAGTAGGAGGGAGGAAGAGATAGGCGGAGAGAGGAGGAGGAGGGAAGAGGAGGGAGGAGGAGGAGTAGGGAGGAATAGGAGGGAGGAGGAGGGATTAGGAGGAGGAGGAGAGAGGAGGAGGAGGTAGGAGAAGGGAGGAGGAGGGAGGAGGAGGGAAGAGGAGGGAGGAGGAAGGAGGAGGAGTAGGGAGGAATAGGAGGGAGGAGGAGGGATTAGGAGGAGGAGGGATTAGGAGAGGAGAGAGGAGGAGGAGGTAGGAGAAGGGAGGAGGAGGGAGGAGGAAGGAGGAGGCAGGAGGAGCGAGGAGGCAGGAGGAGCGAGGAGGAGGAGGAGGAGGGTAGGAGGAGGAAGAGGGAGGGGGAGGAGGAGGGAGGAGAAATAGGGAGGAGGAGGGAGAAGGAGGGAGGAGAAGAACGCAGGGGGAGGAGGAGGAGGGAGATGGAGGAGGAGGAGAGAGGAGGCGGAGGGAGGAGGTGGAGGGAGGAGGAAGAGGGAGAAGGATGAGGGAGGAGAAGGAGGGGAAGGATGAGGAGGGAGGAGGAGGAAGAGGGAGGAGGAGGAGGAGGGAGGTGGAGAGAGGAGGAGGGGAGGAGGTAGGAGGAGGAGGGATGAGGGGGAGGACGTAGGAGGAGGGAGTAGGAGGAGAGAGGAGGAGAAGGGAGGAGGAAGGAAGAGGAGTGATTAGGAGGAGGGAGGAGGGGGAAGAGGGAAAAGGTAGAGGGAGGAGGTAGAGGGAGGAGGAGGGAGGAGGAGAGAGGAGGAGGAGGGAGGAGGAGGATGGAGGAGGAGAGGGAGGAGGAGGGAGGAGGTAGGAGGAGGAGGGAGGAAGAGGGAGGAGAAGAGGGAGGAGGGAGGAGGGATGAGGGGGAGGATGTAGAATTAGAAGGAGGGAGGAGGAGGGAGTGGGAGGAGAAGGGAGGAGGAAGGAAGAGGAGTGATTAGGAGGAGGGAGGAGGGCAAGGAGGTAGGAGGCAGAGGAAGGAGGAGGAGGAAGGAGGAGGAGGAGAAAGAGGGAGGAGGAGGAGGGAGAGGGAGGAGGGGGAGGGGAAGAGGGTAGGAGGAGGAGGAGCATCTCATTTAATTCATATAAGTAGTCATATAAGTTCTCGTTCCCGTTACCGACTGTCTGTCTGTCTGTCTGACCCGGCCCGGCATCGCCCAACTCCTGGTGTGGAGCATCTCATTTAATTCATATAAGTAGTCATATAAGCTCCCGTTCCCGTTCCCGACTATCTATCTGTCTGTCTGTCTGTCTATGTGTCTGTCTGTCTGTCTGATCCGGCCCGGCTTCGCCCAGCCCCTGATGGCGAGCATCTCATTTAATTCATATAAGTAGTCATATAAGTTCCCGTTCCCGACTGTCTGTCTGTCTGTCTGTCCATCCCTCCCTCTCTGTCTGTCTGTCTGCCTGCCTGTCTGTCTAATCATTTATTGGTTGCAGTTAAAACAACCTTAGATAAACGAAGACCAACTTACAAAAAGCATTAGAAAGAGCACTTGAAAGGTCTTTACATCTTCACCAACAATTAACTTGGGTAAATGGAGCGGCGGCAGCAGCATCAGCAGAAGGAAAAGGAGGAGTAGGAGCTGGGAGGAGGAAGAGGGAGGTGGAGGAGGGAAGAGTAGGAGGGAGGAAGAGATAGGCGGAGAGAGGAGGAGGAGTGAAGAGGAGGGAGGAGGAAGGAGGAGGAGGAGTAGGGAGGAATAGGAGGGAGGAGGAGGGATTAGGAGGAGGAGGGATTAGGAGGAGGAGAGAGGAGGTAGGAGAAGGGAGGAGGAGGTAGGAGAAGGGAGGAGGAGGGAGGAGGAAGGAGGAGGAAGGATGAGGAGGCAGGAGGAGGAGCGAGGAGGAGGAGGGTAGGAGGAGGAAGAGGAAGGGGGAGGAGGATGGAGGAGGAAGAGGGAGGAGGAAGGAGAGGAAGGAGGAGGGAGAAGGAGGGAGGAGAAGAACGCAGGGGGAGGGAGGAGGAGGGAGATGGAGGAGGAGGGAGGAGGAGGAGAGAGGAGAGAGGAGGCGGAGGGAGGAGGAAGAGGGAGGAGGATGAGGGAGGAGAAGGAGGGGAAGGATGAGGAGGGAGAAGGAGGAAGAGGGAGGAGGAGGAAGAGGGAGGAGGAGGGGGAGGTAGGAGGAGGAGGAGGGATGAGGGGAAGGACGTAGGAGGAGGAGGGAGTAGGAGGAGAGAGGAGGAGAAGGGAGGAGGAAGGAAGAGGAGTGATTAGGAGGAGGGAGGAGGAGGGAGGAGGAAGAGGGAGAAGGAGGAGGGAGAAGGAGGAGGAGGAGGAGGGAGGAGGAGGAAGAGGTAGGAGGAGGAGGGATGTGGAGGGAGGAGGTAGAGGTAGGAGGAGGGAAGAGGAGAGAGGATGAGGAGGGAGGAGGAGAAGGGAGGAGGAGAGGGAGGAGGAGGAGGTAGGAAGAGGGAGGAGGGAGGAGGAGGAGGACGTAGAATTAGAAGGAGGGAGGAGGAGGGAGTGGGAGGAGAGAGGAGAAGAAGGGAGGAGGAAGGAAGAGGAGTGATTAAGAGGAGGGAGGAGGGCGAGGAGGTAGGAGGAAGAGGGAGGAGGTAGGAGGAAGAGGGAGGAGGAGGGAGGAGGAGGAGGAGGAGGAGAAAGAGGGAGGAGGAGGAGGGAGAGGGAGGAGGGGGAGGGGAAGAGGAAGAGGGTAGAGGAGGAGGAGGATTTTAACGCATATGCCTATAGACAACTGCAGCGAAAAGGTGGGTCTGTCTATCTATCTGACCCGGCGTGGCTTCGCCCAGCTCCTGGAGGGTAGCGTCTCATTAAATTCATACAACAAAAAAAGTAACTTAAAAGAATGTCCTTCCACACACCATCCATTATTTTTAATGAAAACTCTTTCTAATCACCTGCATGACTACAGTAACTCCTTAAGCATAAACAGATGAGTTACAATGTTATGCATTGTGCATTATTTTTATGAAAACTTTGAAAATGCCTTAAAGATTGTATCATTATTTATTATAACTCATATGCCGGTACATAACTATGGACAAAGAGTTTATAAATCTTTGAAAACGATGCAACAATATGACTATAAGTTATACAGAAAAGTTATTAAAAGTTATGCCCCTTGAAATAACTTTTACAGAGTTAAGTCCCCTCGCTGTATATAAATTATAATGAAAAATGGAAAATTAAATAATATTCAGTAAGCAGCCAATTTCACACTAAAAAAATATGACAGTTGGCTGCGCTGGAATGAAAGGAAGACGTGTAGAAAATTTCATCTCAATCGGATGGGCCGTTCGCGAGCGCATAAAGGACATACGGACATACAGACAGACGGAGATCGCCTTTTATATATAAGATAAAACATTGATTGATGAAGAAGAAGTCACATCAAAGTGGTGCAAGGGTTGAGCTTGTGAATCTAGCTCAAGGAAACTGTATGAATCATGAGTGTTATCTGACAAAGCAAGATGACCACGAATGTTATACCTGTCTTCCAGCAAAGAGTATGAGACACTCAAGTCTTCTTGGAGGACTTGTGCACATGTCACAAATAATATGGGTGTAACATCACCTTGCCAATATACCTCAATATCATCTTCTTCTTCTCTTCTTTGCGTTCATCCGGAGTGCCCCCCCCCCCCTTTCAGATGTGATTGCGATGTGTCTGTTATGCTCCCTTGGGCCGAAACCCGTAGGCCAACACATCCGGCTATAGGTGCTTTTTTTGACCAGGTAGCATTCCTGGGCAATATCATCTAATGGACTTTCTTCTTCTTTCACTTTTTATCCCCTATTGAAGCATAGCTCCTCAACCAGCTCACTCCAAGCTCTCTCATCTTTAGCTATCCCATGCAGTTCCGTCCATGTTCTCCCCATGTTATTCTTTTCAGTTTCTCTTCTGTTTTTACTTCTTCCTTTGTTTAGTTTGCCCTGTGGGTTCCAGACAAAAGCCTTTTTTCTATTTAATTTTTTTCTCAGGTTGTTTCAATGTAATAATATGAGCCTAACAAAATCATGTCAATATGCCTCATAGCATAAATTGGGATTTACTTTATTTTATTATTTTGCTGTAAGTAGTAATGCAGGATCCTTTTGTATGTCTTCAGGCATATTAGGTACATGGTGCTAGTCCCAGATTGTTAAAATCAAATGCCAGTTGATGGATGACATGGTCAATATCCTGCAGGCCATTTGTACATTTCCTGATACCCATTTTAGGCAGGGTGGTGACCTGGGAGCCCAGGTAGTTTAAAATAATCTGTGTTAGGGGATTCAAACACATGACCACTGGGCCAGCATGCTAGCTACTATGCTACCATAGTCTCCCTGTACTTTGCTGTACTTTACTAATAACAACACATTTTCATTGCAGGAACCTTTTGTGGGTATCTTCTTCTTCTGCGTTCATCCGGATTTTTTTTCCGGATGTGACTGCGGTGTGCCTGTTTACAGCAGAGCTGCGTTCTTGCGCCGTTAGGCCAACACATCCGACTTCTGCGGGCATTTGTTGACTGGGTTAACCTTCCCGGGGCCTTTTGTGGGTATGTGAAGTGGTTTTTAAAAAAAAATGTTGCATATCCCTTACAGGACGTTGCAGTCAACATCAGCATTTTTCAGCTGCTGTTGATGTACTAAGCAAAGACTATGCTCAGTAGTTTGCCATTGCTTTCTGAGCGACCGGCTCACATACTCCCGTAAGTTACCAGCGCAGATCAAACAGCTGCCGGTTCGGGCACAGCTATGTTACTCATGAGAATATACAGGGTTACGGTGATAGTCGTAAACACCTTTGCCAGGGAGACCTGTGAAGTTGTAGAACCATTATATTTATAGGCTTGAATGCAAAGGGGAATAGTTGGCCAGTCTTTACCTCCCACAGCGGACGTTGCGAGCTGACATAAAAGCCTTGTGCAACCGGGCTCATATCAATGTCAGGGTTAACATCCAAGTATTACAGCATCATGCCCACTACTAAAACTTTACTCTATCCCTTGGCTTGATTAATTTATAACTTTGCTTTATTTATTTGACTTCATTATTTGCTTGACTTTCTTACTTTACTGCTTTACTGAATACTGTAAACACCAAGTGATGATTGAATTGTTAAGTGAACTTACCACTGACTATTGGCCCACAAACATTATCTCCCTCTCCGGTACTTTTCACTACTGTGCAACGATTTTGTTTCTCACAGCTGAAATACAGAAAGCATATACACGTTACTATCAGAATAACAACTGAAATTCAGAAAGCATATAAACAGAACCATTAGAATCTCAGCTGAAAACACAGAAAGCATTCAAACAGTATTATTAGAATCACAGTTGAAACACTGGAAGCATATAAACTTCCGGTACAATGGCGACAAAATGACTCGTTACTCTTCGGGGGGACGCTATTTAGTGTTTTCCTTTGGATTTCATGTGATTTCCTATGGATTTCCTGTGATGTTATTTTGTGTTCTTTTATTGGAAGTTTTCAAAAGAATCCACGGAAGGCAGGTTAGGGGGTGGATGAAATTTTGAGGGCAGCCGACAGATATTTGTTGGTCATGGTCTCGAGTTTCACGACAGCAGGCAGAGGAGCTCTTCTTGAGTCAATGGCTGCGGTCTCCGACCAGTACGGTCACTGCCATAGAGGAAAGCAACGGCAAACTACCTCTTTAAAAGTGCCTAGTACATCATGATTCGCTTAAAGACTGATCATCGCAAGACAAGGACAGAGACGTTAAAATTAGCAACATGGAACGTTAGGACGTTAAACGACGACGAAAAATTAGAGAACATGAAACAAGAAATTGAAAGGGAAAAAATTAATATTTTAGGTATGTGCAAAACGAGATGGACAGAAGCAGGAATCAAGATAGATGAAGAGTTCAAGATTATTTATTCTGGAGGTGAAGATCGTCATAGGGGAGTGGCAATTATTTTGAACCGCAAAACATCAAAATCTGTTTAAGGATATTGGGCCGTGTCAGACAGAGTTCTACTAGTTAAATTAAGTGGCAGACCTTTTAGCATAAATATTATTCAAGTATATGCCCCAACAGGAGAATCCAGTGAAGATAGTGTAGAAGAATTTTATAATGACATAGAGTCTGCCTTAAAGAAATGTAAAAATTCAGAAATAAACATCATAATAGGGGACTTCAATGCAAAAGTAGGAAATCAAGGAGACAGATACACAGTAGGAAACTATGGTTTAGGAAAGAGAAATGAAAGAGGATACAGACTCGTAGAGTGGGCAAAAGAACAGGAAATGATTGTAGGAAACACCTGGTTTAAGCAACACCCTAGAAGATTATGGACATGGAGGAGTCCTGATAGCAGGATTAGAAACCAGATTGACTACATTCTCACTAGCAGAAGATTTAGAAATGCGCTAACAGTAGCAAAAACAGTTCCTAGTGCTGATTGTTATAGTGACCACAGACTTCTTACAGGAACATTGAGGATAAAGTTAAAGAAAGTCAAGTATATAACAGGAAACACTAAATATGATTTGTGTACATTGAGTAATGACAAGGAAATACAAAACAAATTCAACATAGTACAGAACAGATTTGAAATATTGTCTGATCTAGAAATCCTATTCCAGGATGTGGATGATCAATGGGAAACGTTGAAGAATTCAATCAATGTGGCTGCAGAAACAACTATTCCAAAATTAAATAAAGAAGGTGGGTCCTAAGAAATGGATGACTGAAGAAATTTTACACCTCATGGAAACAAGAAGACTCAACAAAAATAATTCGGTCAAATATGAAGAAATTCACAGACAAGTCAGAATATTATGTAAGGAGGCAAAAGAAGCATGGCTTGAGGAAAAGTGCTTAGGAAATTGAAAACAAACACAACAGTCAAAATACCAAATTAGTGCACAAAAGAATTCAGGAACTTACTAATAAAAGAACAAGTACATCAACAGGGTGTCTAAAAACTAAAGATGGCAAAATCATAATAGAAAAAGACCAGATTCTACATGTATGGACACATTATGTGAAACACCTTTATGATGATAACAGAGACGAATGTATGGACACAGAGACATGTTCTCCCACACCGGCTGCGTAGAACTGCATGCGCTGTTTTCTAAGCCACGTTTTCACTTCATTCAACTTCGGCATCATTTGCGAAATGTCTCCAGCCAAGGTGGGTTTTCAGTGGACTAAACCCCTAGTGATTTCCAGTGGACTAAACCCCTAGCGATTTCCAGTAAAGCGATGCATAGTTAGGTAGAAAAAGTTACGAGGGTGAGTCAATAAGTAAGTCACACAGTTCTGTGGGATGGCATTTAAATGAAAACAGGGCAAGCAGATTTATGCAGCCGGTTTGGGAGAACTCATAAAACTATGGGATAAGTGCATCAATGTTGGTGGAAATTATGTTGAGAAATAAAGCAACAATGTATGTATACAAATAAACCGGTTTCAAGTTGTTATCATATTTAGTTATTTTTCTACAACCATTTGTGACTTACTTATTAACTTACCATCGTATTTCAATTTTCTTTGTTTTATCATCTTTAATAGCCAACTAATTTGGTATAACAGAGGACAAAAAAAAAAGGGACTAAATTGGTATAATAGAGGACGGAATAGATGGAGAAAATGTGTATAACAGGATGAAAAAGGACTAAATTGGCATAATTGAGGACGGAATAGATGGACAAAATTGGTATAACAAAGATAACATCCATGTTTTGTTCCCATACCCCACACAGATGACATCTGTAACATGCCTGGGTTCATTAACATTGGGCGTGATGGACCTAAGCGAAAGTGGTACTATATAAACAAGCTAACTGGCCCTGAGAAATAATAGACAGAGGTAAGTTGGATCCAGTGAGTTTGGGCCGGGAAGAGTGGCTGGTTAACTGTTGTGAGGGATTAGATTAAGAAGGCCTGGAGAAGGCAGTGTTATTTTAGTGTTAGGTTGTGATGAGGATATATTCTGAAATTACTGTTAATGGATTTATATATGTTGCCTGTTTCCGTGTTCATTCATCATTAAAGGGATATTCGGTGTGCAAACGCAATCTTGTTCAGTGACTAATAGATGTATACTACATTAATGACTTGTGTTGTGGGACATAGGGTTAACACAGCTTACACTCTGCAGTGATATAGAAGGAGCATCAGGATCTAGACAATGACCAATCTTATTCTGTTGCAAAAGAGATTGTGACAACATCCATGTTTTGTTCCCATACCCAGCACTGCCACATAGATGACATCCACGTTTTGTTCCCACATCCAGCACTGCCATGTAGATGACATAGTGGTTAGTGTGCTTGCCCATCAACATAGTGGTCTGGGTTCACTCCCCAGGAGAGGCGGGATTATTTCTTCTGACCAGCACAGCTCTTAGGGACAACCGAGTCTCATAAAAAGGGGTACCAGATAATTTCGTATGTAGTACTTTTGAACACTTTTGTGCTGGCACTCTGGCAGCGGCAATATGCATTGTATATATGTGAATGTATTTCTATTCTTCAGGGAGACGCTTTCCTGTGGATTATGTGAGGTTATTTCGTATTCATTGGAAGTGTTCAAAAGAAGCCACGGAAGGCAGGTGGTGGATGAAATTTTGAGGGCAACCGACAGATATTTGTTGGTTATGGTCTCAAGTTTCACGACGGCAGGCAGAGGATCTCATTCGTGAGACAATGGCTGCGGTCAAATGACCAGTACGGTTACTGCCATAGAGGAAAGCAACGGCAAACTACCTCTTTAAAAATGCCTAGTACATTATGATTCGCCTTAAGACTGACCATTGCAGGTGCTGGTGATCGAGTAAAATGGAGAGTCATGACCGCCCATGCTTTCCGGCATGGCACATGATTGATTGATATGTGCGGGCTGTTGGTTTGTCGAGACTCCAGTCTGTTCCAGTTTTCACATGGGGCAGTAGGGAGCATTTTGTGTGATATTCACTGGCACAGGAATGGAGCATGATGGAACAATCCTTTGCCGTGAAGTTGGAACCGCGACTAACCAACCAACTAACAAGGTGACCTAGGAGGGGACTGGCTACCTGCATCCCCCACCACATATCACAGCCTGGAAGATGTGAAGACCTAATACTTCCCACTCCAGAGGCAGTATCTGTTAAGGGAATACTCTTGTAACATACTTGAAGCATTTAATTATTCAAGAAATAAAAACATCTGGAGCAAGAGCTGAGTACTCACTTGGTGAGAGGTTTACATTTCTTGGCCCTGCCGACTGAGTCAGAGTACATGGACTTCCGTAAGCACGACTCACAGTTGCCTGAAACATGTAGCAATGTCGGCTGATTATGAACAGTCTATAGCTATTCTGTTATATACATACATCCAATGTATATTCAACACAACTTCGGGTCTATTCAACACAAAATCTGGTCTATTAAACACAACATCTGGTCTTCTTAATGCCAATATCTAGTATATTCAACACAGCATCTGTTCTATTCAAGCCAACACCTTGTCTATTCAACACAACATGTGGTATATTTAACGCCAATATCTGGTCTATTCAACACAACATCTGGTCTATTCTACACAAAACACAACATCTGGTCTATTCAACACAACATGTGGTATATTTAATGCCAATATCTGGTCTATTCAACACAGCATCTGGTCTATTCAAGCCAACACCTGGTCTATTCAACACAACATGTGGTATATTTAACACCAATATCTGGTCTATTCAACACAGCATCTGGTCTATTCAAGCCAACACCTGGTCTATTCAACACAACATGTGGTATATTTAATGCCAATATCTGGTCTATTCAACACAACATCTGGTCTATTCAAGCCAACACCTGGTCTATTCAACACATCTGGTCTATTTAATGCCAATATCTGGTCTATTCAACACAACATCTGGTCTATTCAAGCCAACACCTGGTCTATTCAACACAACATGTGGTATATTTAACGCCAATATCTGGTCTATTCAACACAGCATCTGGTCTATTCTACACAAAACACAACATCTGGTCTATTCAACACAACATGTGGTATATTTAACGTCAATATCTGGTCTATTCAACACAGCATCTGGTCTATTCAAGCCAACACCTGGTCTATTCAACACAACATGTGGTATATTTAACACCAATATATGGTCTATTCAACACAACATCTGGTCTATTCAAGCCAACACCTGGTCTATTCAACACAACATGTGGTATATTTAACGCCAATATCTGGTCTATTCAACACAACATCTGGTCTATTTAACACCAATATCTGGTCTATTCAACACAACATCTGGCCTATTCAAGCCAACACCTGGTCTATTCAACACAACATCTGGTCTATTCAACACAACATCTGGTCTATTTAATGCCAATATCTGGTCTATTCAACACAACATCTGGTCTATTCAAGCCAACACCTGGTCTATTCAACACAACATGTGGTATATTTAACACCAATATCTGGTCTATTCAACACAACATCTGGTCTATTCAAGCCAACACCTGGTCTATTCAACACAACATGTGGTATATTTAACGCCAATATCTGGTCTATTCATCACAGCATCTGGTCTATTCAACACAACATCTGGTATATTTAACACCAATATCTGTCTATTCAACACAACATCTGGTCTATTTAATGCCAATATCTGGTCTATTCAACACAACATCTGGTCTATTTAACACCATATCTGGTCTATTCAACACAGCATCTGGTCTATTCAACACAACATCTGGTCTATTTAATGCCAATATCTGGTCTATTCAACACAGCACCTGGTCTATTCAAGCAAACACCTGGTCTATTCAACACAACATCTGGTATATTTAACGCCAATATCTGGTCTATTCAACACAGCATCTGGTCTATTCAACACAGCATCTGGTCTATTCAACACAACATCTGGTATATTTAACGCCAATATCTGGTCTATTCAACACAGCATCTGGTCTATTCAACACAGCATCTGGTCTATTCAACACAACATCTGGTATATTTAACGCCAATATCTGGTCTATTCAACACATCTGGTATATTTAACGTCAATATCTGGTCTATTCAACACAACATCTGGTCTATTCAAGCCAACAGTCCCAAACAACAAGTAGGTTTGAACCTCACAAAAATTGATGGCACAGATGTGAAGTAAGTCATGACTTAAAATTGTTAATATGGTAGCAAACACGTTGTATTATATATCAAATTAAAGGAGGCTGCATAATAAAACGTATGTATATAAGTGCGTGGCAGATACGGGAAGTCGCCTAACACGATTAATCATCCCTTGGCAGGGTTAAAAAGGTGTGCCATGATTACGCGGTCACGTGGCCAGGCTATTACTGCTCTGAACGGGAAGCAATTTCACATCACCAGGAAACAACTCTGAAAAAGGTGGGCAAGGGGGGGGGGGAGAGAGGGGGGTTTGTTTCGAACCGCTTGGCATATAATTTAAACGCCCTAGATTAAGACACAGCTAGGGAATGCTATTTGTACAGAGAGGGGTGGGAGATAACTGCAACGACATTACAACAATTATGAATAAAGCAAATGCGATCAGCAACAATGTTTGAATGTAAGCTTAACAAAATGGCCAATCAGAATCATGACACGCAAATCGTATCATTTGTGTTCTTGAACCGTGTCTTTAGCCTGCAGCCACACAGTCCAAGTTATCCAGCTGCTTTCTCTGAAGACCTCTCTCTTATCTTTTCCCCACCCGCCAGTTCCCAATCCGCATCTCACTCTATCAACTTCCAGAGTCATCGAACACATTGTTCTGGTTACAGTTTTCTTCAACAGTGCTGGCGGCCCATCTCGTCCCTACGATATCACGTCTCTCGCCCAACAATTGAAACAAATGTTTCGCCTAACAGCAAGCTTTAATACAATTCCAACAATTTTTATGCAGCAAGGAATACACAAAGTTTCCTAATGTCAAATCTTGCCATATTCATTAACATTGGTGATGAACTGAATGCCGAGAAAACAAACGTGCCAAATACTGACACTGACACACTATGTTCTGGTCTGCAATGAGAATATACAATTCACTGAAATGTTGTGTTTGTGAGTGTGTGCGTGCATGCGTGCGTGCAGTATTTACGCTGTAATGAAGTTGCCGAAGAGGACAAAATGTTCATTATATGTGAATGATCGTTGCAAGCAGAAAGTAATTACGATACTTCTTTTATTTGTCATTTTCTTTCGTCCCTGGGGGACAGAGGAAAACATGACTCGGTGATCCAAATACACACAAACTGTATGAATGTGTTTAATGTTAGTAATGTGTATCATAGGGGCATCACAACCTGGATATCGATGAGAATCGATGGTTGTGATGATTTTCGACCAAGGGTAGGATAAGGTTGAGGTGAGGTAATCCCATGTCAGCCTGTGTGAATGTTACCTAACCTCAGGTAAGGCAATCAGTCACATGTCAGCCTGTGTGAATATTACCGCTAACCTCAGGTAAGGTAATCGGTCACATGTCAGCATGTGTGAATGTTACCAATAACCTCAGATAAGGTAATAAATCACACGGCAACAATTGGATATGTTACCACTCAATTAGAGGTAAAGGTAATTACAACCCAGTAGGTGGGTGTTAACTGAAACAGTATATCCTGAACAACAAGCAGCTGTCAGAGTACTAGTGAAATATTGAACTGTCTTGAGGTGCATGGAGAGTAAAGCAGGGTTGCATCTCTCTCTCTCTACACCCGTTCAACATCTATGCATAAAATGTATTCAGAAACTGTAAAAATGAGTTTTCACCCACTCATAATCGGTGGAAATCAAATTCCAGGACTCAAGACGGGCAGGTGAAACGGTTCTCCTCTAACGCGTTGCAATGCGATAGGAACAGTTAATTGTCTCTGCCAGGAGAAACAGTGAAATCAACATCTTTTACTAATTGATTATGTGGTTGTTTCGGGATTTGAAATTTAAATATTGAGCACAACCCACTACTGGCAACGCCGATCGCATTCTGGTATGAACCTAAGGCCTATCCACGTCAATATGGAAGCACTATACTCGAGTTTCGCCCTCATTTGAGCTCGTCAGTAGTGCCGCTAAAAATTTGGCCCTGCCCTCCTTCACCATATTTTCAGAACGTCATTCCTCTCTCCCCCCCCCTCCCCCCCCCCCTTTTTCATATTTCCTACCCGCTTCACACGCGTGATCCGGGACTGTTTCCGGATCCGGTCAGGGATATGCACTACTGACGAGCTCAAATGAGGGCGAAACTCGAGTATAGTGCTTCCATATTGACGTGGATAGGCCTTAGGTTCATACCAGAATGCGATCTTTTACTAAACCTGAAAAAAAAAAATGTCCACAAGCGGATCTTCATGTAATAGTCTGGCGCGATACATGATGATGATGATAATGTTACCAATACCAGCATCCCTTGCAGTGCCCTGGGGTACGATGGGAAGCCGCTCTGGAAGTGAGGATAAATAGAGGCGCGTGTCAGTTTCCCGGTCTCTCCAAACCAGACAACCGTGGCCGAAGGAGCGATGATGTAGATCGCTGTAGTATAGAATGGGGAGGCCCAGTCACTGGACCAGAGCAGGGAGTCACAAATGCCTCTAGATTTAACCATGACTGGCTTGTGTGGCCCACACACGAGGACCGATGAAATCCATCAAAATAACTGGCAATTTGTAAGCCCACTCTTGGTAGTGACCTCTGGCCATGTTTGTGGTTTGTAGAGCAAACTTGAGCCCCGGCTCTGGTTAATGTCGTAGGCCGCTCACATCCCCCCCCCCTTTTTTTTATACCCCTTCGTATACCTGTTTATGCGTGTTTATGCCACTATATCTCTGCTGTTAGGGTTATAGTTTTGTTACTCGTTATGTTATGGTTGTTCGCTGTATCTGGTCCCAGTCGACTTATGTGATGCGGGTGTCTTGTGTGGGTATTGAAGGTGCCCTTCGACTCAACTGAACATGATTGAGGTCTCACTGTCATTTAGAGACCGCCCCTGTAGTTAGTATTAGGCAGCAGTTATCTCTGTGGGATTTCAGATTCCCATTTCTGTATGTACCAACTGTCCGTGAGTCCTGAGATGATTACAATAGAGAGTCCATACCTGCTGTTATGTTGTTGTTTACGTTGAGGCTCTGTTGTTGCCATGTCCTTGTTGGTTTGTGGAGATGGGTACCTAGTCATGTGCATAGCGATGTTAGGCAGCAGTGATTACTGTGGGAACATAGGTTCCCATTTCTGTATATGTCAGTTATGTGACATGTCAAGATGCCTGTTTGTCCCTGAATCATGCAGTTCTGCCAATAAAAAACCTAATTTTGTTGTTCCTAATTTGTTTTGTTTAGTCTGTAGTTTGTTGCGTAAACTCATTGATCCTGTTACAGTCCAGCAGTGTAATCTTCTGTCTGGGGTGTACAACAGTACATCCCCTGCCCTAAGAACTCCTGGAATCTTCTGTCTTAATTCTACCCCTTTTCTTGTTAACAGAGGAGGATATACACAGTGCTCTTTCTCTATTTCTCCTTATTGTCCTTTTCTTCTCTGGCCCATTAAAAAGTCAGTGTTGCGCTTCTTTGTCTTTGAGCACTTAAGTATAGGAAATTACATCTTCCTGTCCCTTAGTATTCGACCTCCTTTGACATTCATATCCAAATAATTATGAAAGAAATGCAAATCTCCAAAACATCGAATCATCCGAAGTCGGAGAGTGTCTGCCTGTACAGCGAGGAACCACCAGTTTGTACACCAATAAGCCAGACATGGGACAATGGATACTCACGCAAACCTCAGGTCCCTTATGACATCACACTGATGTTGGACAACAGGATGCCTTCATCCGACATACAAGACTTCGTGTTGGAGCTCAAGCCAACGAACACAAGCAAGCAAAATGTTGAATACTATGATTCCATAATTCACAGCAATGGAGACTTCAAAAGAAGTAAGAAGGAGACTGTCTAAAGCAATGGTTCTCAACCGGTGAGGAATTCCCCCCAGGGGGGAATTTTAGGGTTTCCAGAGGAGGGGGGGGGGGGGGAATGAAGATTATTTCAAGATCGTGTTAATACAAGAACTGATTACTTGATATTGTTTTTCCCTTCATACTTTTACGGTTCTGTACGTCTCACCCTTCTAACATTCATTTTATAAAGTAGACCCACAAATCACATTTTATGTGGACGTCAAGACTTATTTTAGTATGTGCTTCCATTATTACGTATACTGTATAGGAGAGGGATTGGGGGGGGGGGGGGGGGGGGGAGATAGATTTTTAGGTAGGAAATATTAAAGGGGGGGGGGGGAGGAATGACGTTCTGAAAATATGGTGAAGGAGGGCAGGGCCAAATTTTTAGGTAGGAAATATGAAAGGGGGGGGGGGGGCGGGGGAGAATGACATTCTGAAAATATGGTGAAAGGGGAGGGGGCATGGGCCAAAAAAGGTTGAGAACCACTGGTCTAAAGCAATGCAGAGGTTAAAACAGGTGTTAGTAGTGTATAGCACAAGACCAGCCAAGAAATTAAACTAACAATATTGACATCATGCATTTCTTGCCAGACTCATAAGAAAGGGTACCATACAATGTTCAGAATGTTCTAGGACTGCATCGAAAGAAAAGGCGACTAGAAAGGAAACTAGCCACTCCACCTCATATGTTATAGCCCAGACTATGTGACATCCTAGCACTTCACATACTAACGACAGTATCTGCTATATAATTACCTTTTTGTCTGTCTCGAGGCTATATATGTATGTGAGTCGTGGACCATTTAACGATCATTCATTCATTCAGTATCATGTCCTTTGCAGAACCTCGCTACCATAACAACCCTTCGGAAAACTTCTCAATCACAAGCAAGATGTTCCTGCGTCCTATACACCCATCTGGAGATCATCCGCCACATCCTGCACCTATCTTCTCTTTGGCATTCCTCTTCTTCTCTTCCCGTGCATATACTCCTGCATGATTGTTCTCTCCAAACTTTCATGACGTTTCACGTGACCAAAATGTTTTAATTTTCTTTGTTTTACCGTCTTTAGTAGCCAACCTCCTTCTATATTCAGTTCTTGTCCTATAAATGCATTAGTTCTTTTCTGTATCCAAGATAATATTAGAACCCGCCTAGAACATTTATATTCAAAGGCATTTATGCGCTGTTTTGGCACTAGCCAGACGGCCTTTAATTACTCAGGCTCAATGACCCCTCTGCCATACACCTCAAGGTACTATGTTGGCAGTAAATGACAGTAAGTGTCCAGGTCTCACAGGAGTATGTTGCAATAGAAAATAAGCATGCTCTTAAACATCTAATTTGTATAGTTCTATCTGTCCCACTCCACAATGTATTCAGTTATTTTAGTTTCTGAAGAGCAATAGATACTCATCTTTTAATTTACTTCATTGTGTCACCATTGTTGGTAATTAATGACCCGAGATATTCGACATTTTTCATCATCTCCAATTTTCCCTCATTAACATATATTTCTTTCTCCATATTAGTTTTATCTGTATTCACTACCTTTGATTTTGCTATGTTAAAATATAAGTTGTAATTTTGACTGTTTTTCTGGGTTGAGGTTATTAGTTATCCTATACCAATCTGTGATGTGGATAGTAATACTGTATCATCAGCATATCGAATCTCTGGTATTTCATGACCACCGATATTTAGAGCATTATATTGCGCCTTGGTTATATCATCTCTGACATTTCTCATTATAGTTTTCGGCGTACAGGTTAAACAAATATGGGTTTGCAGTCAAACCAATCTGATGTCTCGCCATCTATTCTAACCGCTGCTTGTTGGTCTGGATAGAGCATTTTTTGTATTATTGTACTTCATGTGATGGAAAGCCAAGTGTATTTATGAATTCCTAAAGTTTCTGACGATGTACACAGCCTTTGAATAATTCACAAAACACGAGAATAGGTTTACATTAAATTCTCTAAACTTCTTTATTATTAAACACATGAATATGTGATCTCTTGTTCCTCTTCCTTGTCTAAATCCTGCTTGAACCACGTTAATGTCTTCTTTAATTTTCTTACGCAGTCTTCCCATTATGATTTTTAGTAGAATTTCACTTGCATGACTGATCAGGGCAACAGTTCTATAGTTGGTGCATAATTTCAGGTTGCTCTTTTTTTTATACTGTACTGGAATGAAGATAGTTCTCTTCCAATCGTTTATCCATGTACTTACCATATTTCCATTTATTTTTATAAAATGAGTGATAGATTGGTATGCTTTATTTTCCTCTCGCTTTAATTAGTTCAGCTGGTATCTCATCACATCCTGGTGATTTTCCATTCTTCAGGTTCTTTATTGCCCATGCAATTTCATCTGATGAGGGTTCAGGTTCTGTCTCTGCTGTTACTGGTTCATGTATCTCATTCATATTTTCACAGTCATTCCATTGCAGCATCCCTGCCATCGTTCTAGAATTTTTATAGATTCTGTTAGGGTATTTCCAAACTTGTCACAGATAACATTTAATTGAGGTTGAATATTTCTTGCCAATGACTTAATTTCTTTGAACATTTCGCAATCACTTCCATTCTTATGATATTGCTCTATTCTAGTACAACAATCTTGTATATATATATATATATATATATATATATATATGGGTTTTTGTCCTCTCTTGTCTTCTTTCTTATTTTTTGTGTAATGATAGCAGTCACTCCAGAAGAAAATTGAGACAGATAAACGTAAATGTTAAAGACAAATTGTAAAAATTTTATGGATCAAGAAAAAGATAAATAGTGATAGTCTACAAGATCTGACATGGAAGGAAACTGACCCACACAAAGCCTTGCGTCATGGACACTGGAATACTTTGGCCAAATCAAACGCCGCAGTGGTTTCGAAAGAACATCCATTGAAGTCGTGATTTCTGTGCCAAGAGACAGGAACTAAGGTAGACACAAGACTTTACAGACAACTTTGACAGGAAAATACATGAGCAAGGTGAACTATAGTAAGTCCCGAAAAGAATGCCTTCATTCACGATCAATTATTTTGAAAACTGTCTGTTGCGTCGTTATGAAATTTTTCCAGCTGTCTTATATTTACCCCCACCCAAGGAATATGTCTTTGATAGGTCCAAAAATAACTTAAATCATCGAAAGCGGCGACATTTCTTTGATGTTTTGCTGAAAAACTAGTGATTTCTCGCTAACAAATTTATGTTTACAGTAATGAAAGCCCCGCCAATTCAGATGACACACAAGGCGTATCCGGATTCGTATGGGAGTGGGTGCAATGGAAGAGCTTAAAATAGACAGGGTCGGCTGCATTGCACCGGGTTTTTATCCCATATGGCTCAGTTTCTTTCCTCCAGCGACGAACCTCGGCAAAATATCCCAGTAAGTGTGTACGTAGATTAAGGTCTTCGATCTGCTCAGACCTTAATCTGTGTCGGACGATTCCAGTAGGTTGATGACTGCTCTCGGTTGCATAAAATTAAATCCATTCTTTCTCCAATAATCCTCTTCCTCTTTCAACACATGGTCCTCACATTTTCGCAGTAACTTTTATCAATATTTAATAGCGCTGACTGGATTAGTATCCTGACATCAGACAATTTGAATATAGTATTGTCAGCTGCCACCTGTCCTTTAATTTTAGCCCACAGAAGTTCTATAGGGTTAAAATAAGAATGGTATGGCGGAAGTCTCAAGCACCCATGACGATGCTCTTGTATCAACTTGTCGATTTGATATTTCTTGCTTTTTGGCGTCTGTTTTACAAGGGACAACAATTCTAGCTAGAAATACGTTTCTGGAAATGGTATGTTTTCCATTCGGAGTCATATCTTTATTGCTGCCTTTGTGCTCGATGCTGTAGGTATTTTGTCTTTTTGAGCAACAACATTGATATCATGCATTGTCCATAATTGGACACGAAGGTCTATCTAGGGATGGAAGCACAGTATTCTCGAGCCAATCTCTAAATACATTACCATTCATCTTAATATGATAATCCCTATTGTCTGTATGCTTTGATATGAACACGAGCCCAGCATTCTGTTGTAAGCCATTATGCGTATTACCAGCATGGGCCATGACCAAAAGTTGTCCTATACTACTGGGCACATGTCGCTTTATCTGTCCATCCACTGATTGCCATTCCTTATCACTTGTGTGGTGCGCATTGATCCACATTTCATCCAAACACACTATGCCATAATTTTCTTTGCGCATTTCCCTTATTTCACGTAGGTATCTGCTTCTCATGGCTCCTAAATGCGGTTGCTCGCAAAAATTATTTCTACCGCCCTTGTACTTTCAAATAGTGAAGATAATGTCCTTATAATTGTCCACAAAGTTGTTTTGGATAGCTCTATGTTATAGTTCTTTCTGAACCAAACCCTAAGTTTTCTTACAGTCACTGTTTCTTTGGCATCCAGCATTTTTATAATGCTGGATAATCCTGGATATAAAATCCAAAATTTTTATAATTTTAGGAGTCTCCGTGACGAAGTGGTCAAGCCTTTTGACTCGGGCTCCAGAGGTCGTGGGTTCGATTCCGGGCCGCATCCTTTGGTTCACGAGTTAAATTTTTCGGAGACTTCTGTGGGTGGTCGCTAGAGCTGCGGAGTTCGTGCTTTGTGCGATGCTTTCCGCGCTGCGGAAAGAGACCGAGCGATATGAGATAGAACCCAGTCCAATGAAGTCGACCCTGTCGTATATCAAGCTTCTTTTTAAAGCATTTTTATACTAGCTCGCCTTATGACATCTTTGTTACAGCTGTCTACAATAATCTTTCTACCTACCGTTTGGTTATTGCGTGGTGGTTTAATTCCAGATTCTTGCACCCATCAACGAAATGCCCGTTTACTCAAACCCAATGCATGCATTGTTCTTTTTTTGGAATTTGTAATAGTATAAAACAGTTTCCTGCGATCAGCTCCTTGACAAAAATATGTGAACAACTTCATAGCGATTCTCTGAAGTGTATAATTTCGCATTCAATCCCATTGAAAAAATATTC
The DNA here is from genome assembly GCA_014155875.1 of Cepaea nemoralis. Lineage (NCBI taxonomy): Eukaryota > Metazoa > Mollusca > Gastropoda > Stylommatophora > Helicidae > Cepaea > Cepaea nemoralis. Next base: position 212,467 of record JACEFZ010009375.1, read on the forward strand.
ACACATTTCAATGTTAGCGATAAGTGGTGAGATTTAAAAAAAAAAAAAAAACATATTAATCAGGTTTCATGAAATAACCCACATTTTGAGACACCTCTGAATGAACAGTTCTAGTTTAAACAACGCGGGGAATTGGCACAAGGCCAATCCCGCGAAAAAACGTACAATATTCAACACTGAGCGCTGACTGTCTGACTACGCTGTAATACATTTAAAATTATGAATTTCATCTCAGACCCGTAAATTATATACCGCATATAAACAAACTTTGAAATATGCTGCAAAATCTCCAGAACAAATTTTTTTTGGTTGAGTGGACATAATGATAAGGTTATATACTAAATCTCATAAGTGTCCCTCAGTTGGTTACTGAGATATGGATGTTTATATTGCCCCCCCCCCCCCCCCCCCAAAAAAAAAAAAAACACACTATAAGTCTAACTTACCATAGACTCCATGAGCGGTGCCCTTCGGACAGAGTTTGTTGGGAACGCATGCTCTCTGGTCTTCATTGGGGAAGTGGTAGCCTTCCATACAAGCACACGTAGCATCTCGGACTGTGCTGCCAACATCTGCATATCTCATGTGTGGCTTGGTGCACTGTTGTCTGCAAAACAAAAGCAGTATATGTGTAAGGTACTTTAGTATGGATGTTGAACGTGGACAATGAACATACAATTTGACATACATACATGGTGTTTGTAAAGTTTAACTACACTTTGTATGTAGACCAAATTTTGAAGGAAAAAAAAAAGAATTTCTCCAGCAGACGACAGCCATTCGCTGCATATTGTTTCACGGTGGACTGTGTGGAACACATTTGTTGATGACATCATGCATTTAATTTTTCAAATTTGTTCTATATACAAAATGTAGTGAGACTTTATAAACACCCGGTACATCTAATGGCAGTGGAATTCTGGTTTCTGGGGAAATTGCAAATAATATCATGGACAGACAGAAAAATGAATGAGCAAGTACTACAAGAAACATGAAAACGCTAAGCTAGACAATGACAGACAAGATATGTTGGACACCTTATGGGAAAAAAGTGGGGGGGGGGGGGGGGCAGAGAGGTACAGATGGCACGGCCACATAATCGAGACGAAAACACAGAGCTGATCCACGACTCTGGCGATAGTGTGAGATGGCGAAACATGATGATGCGTAATGCATACAAAGTTAGCTGCATAGGACGTCGTAGTCAACCCCAGCATTTTTTTGACTCATTGTGATTTCTCAGCAAGTTTAAGTTCAGTAGTTTGCCTTTGCCTTCTGAACGACAGCCACTCATACCGTTTTTTTAAATAAAAACCAACGCAAGTCTTCTGCTGCCAAATCGCCCGTAGCTGTGTTTCGAACACGGTATGCGGGATTACGAACTGCGTCCGTAATCCCTTCGCTACAGAGCCGGTTGTGTAAGGTATATGGTGATACAATCAGTGAGAGGCATCGGGAAACACAGTGGCCCTTGCCGGACAGACGCGCAGCAAACGTTGATCGCTGCAGAAGATCGAAGATGTTTCTGTGCCGCAGTTGAGAGGTTACGGCGTCCGCTTCAGGTCGGGAATTATTACAAAAACCATTGATTTTTGGGTAGAGAGAACGAATACCTAGCCATTCCGATAAGGGCAGAAAAAAACATGAGGTCGCTTGTAGAAGTTCAAAATTTCACGACAGATGAAAATCGCGAAGAGCAGGCCGTATATCACTTCCCTGGCAAAATTGTTGCAAAACCAATTTCTTGACATTGTACGGGCCGACATTAATTTTGAAAATATATACTCAAATGTATATCTTTGGCGAACAACAACACGAACAACGACGACAGCAACAACACTATATGTAGTCATCGAGTTTATACAAATAATTAAATAATGAAACTCCCAAACAAGTCAAACACACTTCTTTCTGTACAACGCCAGTGAATAAAATCGTGTAAGTGTAACTTGGGTAAATACTATAATTATGTAGAAGGTAAATATAAATCAAAAAGGGAATAGGAATGACCAAAAATGCTTTCAACAGCATGAAATCAGTATTAACATCTAGAGACATTAACAACGCATTAACAATTAGAATTGTAAAATGCTACGTATCTTCAAAACCACTATATGGCGCGGTGGCCTGGACAAGGAACTAGAAAGTCAAATAGAGGCCTCGAAGATGTGGATATACAGACGGATATGTCGTATTTCCTGGAAACAAATACAATAAAGTGCAGAGGTTCTAGAAAAACTAGGGATTAAGAGAGAGTTGATGAAAGAAATAAGGAGGAGGCAAGTGAACTGTTTCGGCCACGTTAAAAGACATGGTACTCTTATAAAAACCACACTGGGGTGCAAGGATGAGGACAAGCGAGCAAGAGGTAGACAACGATACAAATGGGAAGATAACATCATGAAATGGACGCACATCAGCCTGACAGAATGTACAGTTAGGGCAAGAGACAGACAGTGTTGGAGATCCATTGCAACCAACCTTCATTGTGGAGACGGCGACTGATTGATAATTATGTAATGGCGCGGACAACGTCCACTCACGCGAAAGTCGCTTTAGATATAAAGGCGTGGCCTTCCTGTCACTATTTTGATGAAGAACAACCATTATAGACAGCCTCAGTATCACACAAATAAAATACAAATCAATTTCAATACAAATACCATTTCAGGACTAGGTTATCAATATTCCGGTGCTTCATCAAATTTTTCACCTCCGTGAATAAAGCCATACTGGTATCGTCTAAAGCCTGTATTAAAGAAGTGAATAATATGATTACGCTGGCAATACACTACCGGAATAAGCCGTCGGAAGCTAATACGATTCCAACAAAGCTGGACAACGTCATTGATTCCAACAAAGCTGGATAACGTCATTGATTCCAACAAAGCTGGAATAATGATACTGATGTGATGCGGGTGAAGACAATATAAAACAACTGTAGCTGGCTACATTGTACGCAGAGGGACGATGAGACACATCCGCTCAGTCGATTGCCTGTTGTTAAATTTCAAAATCACCGCGGATAATATTCAAGCAATAAAAATAACCATCTTCAAAGCCTGAGACGTACTGGGTATATGGCGCATCTACTTCTGCCTTACATATCCTAATGGAGCATAGCCCCCTCAACCAACTCACCCCAACTCTCTTGCTGACTGTTGATGATTCGTTGGATTTTGCAGCTAACCTTTCATACTGGGTGAGGTCAGTTCTCATGCCAACCCTCCTTAGTTAGCTCCTATGACATACATGGCAGGTTACAGTGTTACTGCTCCTTGCACCCTGATGGGTTCTAGTAACAGACGGGCCGATATGGTATAGGGTGTATTTTTAATAACTGTGGGGTGCTTGAAAATACTGCCGTTCCAAGTTTTGTATTTATCTTTTATGGTGCACGAGTTCACAGAGGGTAAATACAAAACTTGGAACAACAATATTTTCAAACACCGCACAGTCATTAAAATTAGACCCTATACCACCCTCTTCGACTAATCGGCGCTCAATGAGTATACTTTTCACCTCTACTGAAATCTACTTTCGTGATCAGAATGGTGGTATATACATTCACTCACGCTCAGATCGCAGCCTCTACAATGTTCAGAGATTGAAGGCCAAGACCAAAATTAGGAGGGTACTGATCAAAGAGTTGTTTTTTTTCAGATGATGCTGCAATTACGACCTACTCTGAGGAAGAATTACAGCGTCTACTATCTGCATTCACCAATGCTTGTTCTGAATGTGGTTTAACAATTAGCAAAAAAGAAGACACAGATTATGTCACAAGGTGCACACGGGGTACCATCAATCTTTATTGACGACGCCGAACTAGAGATAGTAGACCATTTTACATATCTAGGATCAGAGGTAAATAGCAAATTATCCCTAGATCAGGAAATCAACATCAGGATTGGTAAGGCAGCAACAACAATGAACAGGTTAACAAAAAGAGTCTGGGAGAACAGGAAGCTTACTGCCAAAACAAAAGTCCTTGTCTATCAAGCCTGTGTCCTTAGTACTCTTCTTTATGGCAGTGAAGCCTGGACAACTTACTCACACCAAGAGAAACGTTTAAACAGCTTTCATATGCGGTGTCTGCGAAGAATACTTGGTATTAAGTGGCAAGACAAAATCACAAATACTGAAGTATTGGAAAGATCAGGTTGTGTGACGGTATATTCCATGCTCAGTCTTCATAGACTTAGATGGATAGGACATCTTAGGAGAATGGATGATGGTAGAATACCAAAGGACATCTTTCTTGGTGAATTACAGATGGGTAAGAGATCTCAGGGTCGGTCTCTACTACGATACAAAGATGTGTGTAAGCAGGACATGATTGATACAGGCATTGATAATGCACAGTGGGAGCAAGTCGTCGCTGAACGTGTTGCATGGAGTGTTGCAAATATCAGAAATGGAATAAAGACAAAGGAGAAAATTATTGCAGATAAGTCACACACCGAGCGTATAAGACGTAACATCATGATGCATGATGGTGGAAATGACCATGTGTTCACATGCATCCACTGTGGACGAACATTTACAGCGCGAATTGGCCTTATCAGCCACATTCGCCACCGCCAAGGGTTGTAGTTATTATGCTGTTTTGAAGCACAATGTAACAAACTATCGTCTATCAAGACGGCAAGGTGCCAGTGTAAAGTGTACCAATGCTTTCTGAACCAGAAGTCAACATTTAAGCCCAACTGACCTGTGCAGGGAATAAAACCTGTCTCCCAGATATCAGCACACCGGAAATTTAAGCGCAAGGGCTTTATTTCGTTCGGCTACGCCGACCTCTAATGGCACATAAAAAAAAAAAAAAGCACGTTGCATTTTCTTTGCATGACTTTGCGATCAACCCCAATCCCAGGTTGATATCTAGATAATTTTATGTTCTATAATTTCCACGATTCATTGGGTACCCACTTAAGGCTGGGCCGACCTGGGAACCCAGGTTAGTTTAAAAAAATCCGCTCCGACATACGGTTAATCAACTGATAAATTGCCAAAGGATGATAACTCGTCTTATTCAAACTTTCCGTAGCTACCGTGGTCTTATACATCAAATTATAGTTTGAATATCAATACAACAGCAATCCTTCACAACCCTCTTTAGTTTGATATATAATAATGCCTACTACCAATGGCAAACTACTGGACGTAAACTTGCCAAGAAATCACGAACAGTCCAAAATAAAAATAAATGCTGGTGTTGACTGCAACGTCATGTAAAGGACATGTGACTAACTTTATTTTTACTACCATATAAAAAACTTTTAAGTCATACCTGTGACAAACCCGCATTTCCTATTTTCCGTCATATATATGTTTTCGTTTGGTCAAAACCTACTGTTTGTTTCGCACTGAACCAGTTAAGAGCTACTGGCGTGTAGACAGTTTTCTTCTGCCATTATTTTACTAGGGCAAATCCTGGTGAAATTATCAGGGTACCAGTTTAGTTTAGTCGTGTAGTCGTTGGATCAACATCACGGCACACGGTTTAACCCATAAGTGCTCCGTTTTCCTCCTAACTCAAACCTGAGTCTGGAGAAACTCAGCTCAATGCACGAACTCCATTGCACCGGCGAGGATCCTGAAATACTTTGGGTAGATTTATAACTCGAAATTTTGCCCGGACAGCGCCGTTAGGCTACTCTTTTTCGATTTCCAACCGCCAAGGGTTTTTTACGCGCGCAACAATACACAAGGGCGTCAGATCTCACTACCCAGAGACCAGGGGAAATTTTATTACTGGAAGTCCAGGTGGATTTTTTAAAATAAATCCCGGTCCTCACCGGGGCCTGAACCCGGGACCTCCAGCACCCGAGGCGGACACCATACCTCGAGACCAACCACTCAGCCCCCCCCCCCCCCCAGGGTACCAGTTTCATACTTCACGGCACACGGGTTCAAATCCCTGCTAAGATAGGGGATTGAGTTCTGTCGGGGGGTGAAATGAAAGCTCTACTGTGTACACAGTGTGGCGACTGCTTGGGCAAGTGGCCTGTGAACTTTAACCCGGAAATCCTCTGCGGCAGATACTAGCAATGATACTGTCAGTTGCAATGACAGATGCTCCTACGAGCCTCGCTACTCCAAGATTGCTCACATCAGCCTTGGTCCGGCAAGACTGATCTTACCAGCCGTGGTCCACCAAGACTGACCTTATCAGCCGTGTTCCGCCAAGACTGATCTTACCAGCTGTGGTCCAACAAGATTAATCTTATCAGTTGTGATTCACCAAGATTAATCTGAACAGCGGTGGTTTACCAATATTAATATTACCAGTCGTGGCTCACCAAAATTAATTTTACCAGCCACGGTTCATCAAGATTAATCTTACCAGACCTGGTTCACCAAGACTGACCTTACCAGGCGTGGTTCACCAAGATTATCATACCAGCCGTGGTCTGCCGAGATTGATCTTACCAGTAGTGGTCTGCCGAGATTGATATTACCAACCCAATGTCCGTTAAGCCGGCTTCCTGGCCTAGAGGTTAGCGACTTTTCTCCGTAATCTCGTAAGTAACGTGACGACGGTGAGAATAAGCAGTGGTTCGAATCGCATCGGTAACTTACGGGGTATGTGAGCCGGCCGCTCCGAAAGCAATGGCAAACTACTGAGCGTAATCTTGCCAATAAATCAGCAATCAGCTGCAAGATGCTGATGTCGACAGCGATGTCATGTAAAGGATATGCAAAACATGTCCGTTAAAGAGTTACCTGACCAGCCGTGGTTCACCAAGACTGATCTTACCAGCCGTGGTTCACCAAGACTGATCTTACTAGCCGAGAGTAGTGTATTGAGGCCTCCAGACACATATTTTTTTCGCGGCTGATGGCGGCTGATAGGGTTTATGAAGGAAATATGGGGGGGGGGGGGGGGGGGGGGGGGTATTTTTTGGGAAAATTGTCGACTCGGTAAAATTGTTGGCGGGGTGTGGGAACGGTTTTTTGACGGGTGTCTGTGAAAGTAATTAAGGTAAAAGTAGTTGGTTCTAGAAAGCGAGGTTGTGAGCAGGGATGAGGGAGGGGAAAAGTTATATATATATTTTGGTTACGTATATGAATGTGTTAGTATGCGCGTGGTGTAGTGATGTATAAACTGCCAAGGGTGTGATGGGTCGTGGTTTCTACTCATGGGTTGGATATATGGTGGTGGCGTAGACATAATGTATTAGTATGCGTGGTGAGTAATGTATAAACTGCCAAGGGTGTGATGGGTCGTAGTTTCTAGTCATGGGTTGGATATATGGTGGTTACGTATATGAATGTATTAGTATGCATGGTGAGTAATGTATAAACTGCCAAGGGTGTGATGGGTCGTGGTTATACTCGACGAAGTAAGAGGTGTAGACGGTTACTATCATCTGAACAGTGTGATAGTAGTGTCTAAGTGAAAGTAAAGGGTGGTATATTCACCGATTACAAAGGAAATCTTATAAAGTTATAATGGGTGTCATTTGATGGTAAGGGGTATTAGTGATCAAGTAGGAGTGATATAGGGGTGGTCATAAATGTAATAAGAGGTGTTCGCAGTTACACACTGGTCAACCAGTGGTCAAGCAATGGTCAAGTAAGGGTCAAGTAGTCAAGTAAGGAAATTTTAGGGAAAAATGATTGTAATGAGATGGTGATGATTAAAGAGTGGTAAATTAGAGGTCAAGCAGTGGTCAAGTAAGTAAAATTTTAAGGAAAATTGGTCGTAGCGACATGGTAATGCTTAAATTAGTGGTAAATTAGTGGTCAAGTAGTGGTCAAGCAGTGGTAAAGTGAGGAAAATTTTAGGGAAAAGTGATTGTAATGATATGGTGATGATTAAAGAGTGGTAAATTAGTGGTCAAGCAGTGGTCAAGTGAGTAAATTTTAGGGGGAAAGTGATTGTAGCGACATGGTGATGCTTAAAGGGTGGTAAATTAGTGGTCAAGTAGTGGTCAAGTGGTCGAGTGACCACTTAAATTGTAGAGGACGATGTGCCTAAGATTATGGTAGTGGTTAAAGTGATCGATGACGTGGTCAAGTAGTGGTCAAGCAGTGGTCAAGTAGTCAAGTAAGGAAATTGTAGGGGAAAGTACGTATAGTGCAATGGTGGTGGGTAAAGTGAGGAAGAATCAATAGTAGTGATAATAGTACTACCAATATTAGCGACAAGAATATTAGCTGGTACGTTGTTAGAGATACAAGTCTCTTTTTTGTGGGGTGTGTAAAAATCATACAAAGAGGGTCATACAAACACAAAGACAGCCAAGTACACACATGTACACACTTGATACATTTGTACATACATACACATAAAGACAGACAAGCACAAAGACACACCCATACCATTACTACTGTCATCACAACTATACACACACTCACCCATACACAAGAACACTCAAAGACAAATACAAAGACAGCCAAGTACACAGACAACCCATACCATTACTACTGTCACTATCAACAGACATACACATAAAGACAGACAAGCACAAAGACAAACCATACCATTACTACTGTCACAACAACAGCTATACACAACTACAGACACACTCACCCATACAAGCACAAAGTCAACCACACACAGCTATAAAACAACCACTCAAAGACAAACACAAAGACACACCCATACCATTACTACTGTCAGCACAACTATACACAAGTACAGACACACTTGATACACACAAATACAAAGACAACCAAACACACACACGTACACACATACAGATACAGAAGTACAGAAATCCATACCATTACTACTGTCATCACAACTATACACACATACAGACACGAGTACACACATACAAGCACAAAGTCAACCACACACAGCTATAAAACAACCACTCAAGTACAATCACAAAGACAACCATACACAGACACACCCATACTATTACTATTGTCAGCACAACTATACACAAGTACACACAGACACACTCACTCATATACAAAGACACACCCATACCATTACTACTGGTACCACAACCACTACAGATACACTCACCTATAAACAAATCGTGTCCCTACAAGAATAGCACATACCCCCTTTTGGTAAAGAACGCGGATGTCCGAGAAGCCCCTACGTCATCAACGCCATATGCAAAAGTTATTAAGTATGAGTCATCGGTGTGTAGGGAAGCAGGCGTGAGAATAGCTTGTCTAACTGCCACGTCAGCTACGTCGTGTGCATAACCAGTGTATAAAATAGACGGCGTCTCTTGTGAGCTCAGTACCAGTTCACGGGCTGACTTGGGTAGCTACAGAGGTGCTTCAGGCTGGTGTGAGCAGTGTTCGTGTAGTAACCAGCTATTGTTCACGTAGTGACTTGGCTAGCTACAGCAGTGAAACTTGGTGTGAGCCTTATTCGTGTCGTTGGCCTCTGATAAAACATTGAAATATTGTATACACCAGAACATTTTTTGCGGTTGTAAGAAAGAACCAAAAAAAACAAACAAACAAAACAAAACAACAGTTTATCAATATGACCACCAGATCTACTTTCACGTGTTCAGTGTGCGACAAAGCCTATTGTGATAAGTATACCCTTAATCGTCACATTCGGACCATTCACGAGGGGAAAGACCAAGTATATCCCTGTCAGTTATGTGATAAGGTGTATAATACGAACGATGGCTTACAAAAACACAAACGAATACGTCATCAGCCACGTATGAATACACCAAACACTACAATACCAGAGACGACAGCACCACGTGTATATTTACACCATCCTCATACTACGATCTCGTCTCAAGTACCAGACTGCCACCACTGTATCTTTAATGATAACCTTACCCGCCATAATAGGAACATTCACAATGATTATCCCTGTCAGTTACGTGACAATCTATACAATTCGAACCTACAACGGTACTTACATCACCAGACATCACGAGAAAGGATGACACCCTTAGACACCCTGGCAACACCTCCACTCATAGTAGCAGAGGATATACAACCAAATGATAGAGACAGCTTGGCAGCCCTTAAGGCGTACTGCAAGGACCTATCGCTTATGCTACCCAATCAAGTCGTAGTATTAGAAAAAAGTGTCGACCACTGCTATCGGGTGGTTTTGGTATGATAAAAAGAAGTATTCAGATATCTTGTATGATATCTCATACATGTCTTTATTCTGGATCCGAAACAAATAAGGTATGTGTGATGACTTCGACAACAACAGTGTTTTTTGATAGTCAACCAGCGAGCCCAGAAGAATGAAGATCACTAATCCCGAACTTTTTGGTTTTTCACTAAGCATGTATGTCATTGATTTTTCTTATAAACATTAAAGTTTTTCACTACTCATCTATGTCATTGATTGTTTCTTATATCTCTAAACTGTTTTCACTACTCATGTATGCATTGATTTTTTCTTATATCTCTAAAATGTTTTTCACTACTCATGTATGTCATTGATTTTTTTTTTATATCACTAAAGTGTTTTGATGAATAAGACACATATTTTGGTGATAAAAATACTGAAACCAAGATTTTTGTTGATTTTCTTTATTGGTTTTGTTTTCATGACGTTGTCTTGTCGGCTCAGAGCTTACATTACCAGACATGAACAAAGTCTTAGAAGAAGTTATGGCAAATACAAAATATATAAAAAATAACCAAGTATGAAAAGGCCTAAAGAGAGAAATGTCTCGACCAAGCTTATAAAAAATCTAGGAAAAAAAATATTAGAACTAAAATGTTGATCAAAAATTATAACTTCAAACATTATAAAAATAACCAAATGTGAAAAACATCATCCAAAGACAGAAATATTTCAACTAAACTTATAAATAAGTCACCAAAAGGGAAAAGGTCAAGTACAGAAATAGCTATGGAAAAAGTAAGTCCACAAAACTAAGAAGAAAAAAAATGTAACTTCTGTAGTCAAATGTGTCTTATCTGAAAAGACGCTATCAATGTCACCCCTTTCCTTGTTTTATTTTACCAAAGACCTTCACCGTATCTGGTACAGAAACCCTTATACAGCACTCATCTCTCCACACTCTTGGTATCTTTCTAATACAAAGTGGTTACATCACCAAGAACTTCAAACCTCAATTGTACACGTGCTCCATTGAAACACCCATGACAGTTAACAACATGTATGGCCATGTAATCTGTGAGTCCATCGGGGATAGTTCATCCGAGTATTCGTCACCAAAGATCCATTTCCCATGGCTGACATCTTCAACTTGCTATACCACAACTTATTCTAATATAGACTTCACATGAAATTTCCCAAATTTGGGCTCTATTAAAGAATACGTAATGAGATACACAAAGACACCAAGAACATATCAGACAAAACAACTCACAAACTAAAAACTAATACCATATCAGATGAACCAGCCAACAACTACTACTAGAACACAAACATATAATAAGGAAACACATGACACACAGAGCTTACAGACAAATCACTTGGACTCAAACAAAATTTTGCTTCTTGTACTGTAGAATTCTACCAACACTTCTTTCCTATCACCAAAACTAAACATCTACCACACAACCACTAGACATTTGTCCAACATAATACTCATACCCTCGCCAACGACATTAAGGAAACGCATACTAGTTTTATTTCAGGTTATAACTCTTTTAATAGGGCAGAGAGGTATACATGCTAATTAGACTACAGCTGCCTTCTTCACTGCTGTCCTTTGTTCGATGACTTTTCTTCTGTGGTTGTCCCTCAAGACTGGGTTCAAAATTTTTTCCAAGTCTAGTATACGGCTTTCAAAATTCTCACATTCTCTGATTACATGATGCCAGTTACCATTGCGTTCTTCGTTGCCAACAGTATGGACTGTCAAGAAGTGAGGGTCTGGTGCAAAATTAACCTGTGGAGGTAAATAAAACACATTGAAACTTACAAGACTGCAATACCTACTACTTCAGTAAAGAAAAAACAGTAAAAAATTCACAAGGAGAAGTGGTAACATCCACTAAAAAACAGACTGTCGACATTCTTTTGGTCACGCCTTGAGAAGGGGTAAAGGTATAGTCACTGATGGTTTGTAGTATAGAGAGATGTACATAGAAAACATGTATAACACATAGGTTTTCAGTATTGGTCATGTTTACAAAAATACACATGTGAACTATGATCATTACTACCCATACACACCTTATTCGTTGAAGAGGAACACCTTCGGACACCATCAGTAGGATTTTTCGTTCCACGTCACATTAATTTTCTTGAGAGACTCTGGGGGCATGACTACTAGCCAAAAGGTCAATATCTTCATCTGAAGACGAATCATCACCCCAAGCAAAGGTTGTCTCTGGTACATCTAAAGCTGGCTGGGTGCCACGAGTAGGTTTCGGCAGAACAAAATGTCTAAATGATAAAGCTGGTGTGAAGAAGCCAGAATCATCCTCCTCCAAAACACTGTCATCTTCACAAACAATTCTCATCTTCTGACCACGATGTCCGTCTATCATTAAGCTGTCATTGTACCTGATGAATGGAAGGTGAAAAAAGTTTTAAACAAGTAGGTTAGGATTACAATGTGATTCTATAGAAGAATCTCTGATCGCAGACCCATACTACAGATACGACAGTGTGAGTGTTGCTTCCAGGAGTAACAATTATGGACTGGTGTAATGGTTTTCATGTAAAGTCTATATTAGAATAAGTTGTGGAATAGCAAGTTGAAGATGTCAGCCATGGGAAATGGATCTTTGGTGACGAATACTCGGATGAACTATCCCCGATGGACTCACAGATTACATGGCCATACATGTTGTTAACTGTCATGGGTGTTTCAATGGAGCACGTGTACAATTGAGGTTTGAAGTTCTTGGTGATGTAACCACTTTGTATTAGAAAGATACCAAGAGTGTGGAGAGATGAGTGCTGTATAAGGGTTTCTGTACCAGATACGGTGAAGATCTTTGGTAAAATAAAACAAGGAAAGGGGTGACATTGATAGCGTCTTTTCAGATAAGACACATTTGACTACAGAAGTTACATTTTTTTCTTCTTAGTTTTGTGGACTTACTTTTTCCATAGCTATTTCTGTACTTGACCTTTTCCCTTTTGGTGACTTATTTATAAGTTTAGTTGAAATATTTCTGTCTTTGGATGATGTTTTTCACATTTGGTTATTTTTATAATGTTTGAAGTTATAATTTTTGATCAACATTTTAGTTGTAATATTTTTTTCCTAGATTTTTTATAAGCTTGGTCGAGACATTTCTCTCTTTAGGCCTTTTCATACTTGGTTATTTTTTATATTTTTCTGTATTTGCCATAACTTCTTCTAAGACTTTGTTCATGTCTGGTAATGTAAGCTCTGAGCCGACAAGACAACGTCATGAAAACAAAACCAATAAAGAAAATCAACAAAAATCTTGGTTTCAGTATTTTTATCACCAAAATATGTGTCTTATTCATCAAAACACTTTAGTGATATAAGAAAAAATCAATGACATACATGAGTAGTGAAAAACAGTTTAGAGATATAAGAAAAAATCAATGACATACATGAGTAGTGAAAAACAGTTTAGAGATATAAGAAACAATCAATGACATAGATGCTTAGTGAAAAACACTTTAATGATATAAGAAAAAATCAATGACATACATGAGTAGTGAAAAAACAGTTTAGAGATATAAGAAAAAATCAATGACATAGATGAGTAGTGAAAAACACTTTAATGATATAAGAAAAAATCAATGACATACATGCTTAGTGAAAAACCAAAAAGTTCTGGATTAGTGATCTTCATTCTTCTGGGCTCTGCTGGTTGACTATCAAAAACACTGTTGTTGTCGAAGTCATCACACATACCTTATTTGTTTCGGATCCAGAATAAAGACATGTATGAGATATCATACAAGATATCTGAATACTTCTTTTTATCATACCAAAACCACCCGATAGCAATGGGCGACACCTTTTTCTAATACTACCACTTGATTGGGTAGCATGAGCGATAGGTCCTTGCAGTACGCCTTAAGGGCTGCCAAGCTGTCTCTATCATTTGGTTGTATATCCTCTGCTACTATGAGTGGAGGTGTTGCCAGGGTGTCTAAGGGTGTCATCCTTTCTCGTGATGTCTGGTGATGTAAGTACCGTTGTAGGTTCGAATTGTATAGATTGTCACGTAACTGACAGGGATAATCATTGTGAATGTTCCTATTATGGCGGGTAAGGTTATCATTAAAGATACAGTGGTGGCAGTCTGGTACTTGAGACGAGATCGTAGTATGAGGATGGTGTAAATATACACGTGGTGCTGTCGTCTCTGGTATTGTAGTGTTTGGTGTATTCATACGTGGCTGATGACGTATTCGTTTGTGTTTTTGTAGGCCATCGTTCGTATTATACACCTTATCACATAACTGACAGGGATATATTTGGTCTTTCCCCTCGTGAATGGTCCGAATGTGACGATTAAGGGTATACTTATCACAATAGGCTTTGTCGCACACTGAACACGTGAAGTAGATCTGGTGGTCATATTGATAAACTGTTTTTTTTTTTGGTTCTTTCTTACAACCGCAAAAAATGTTCTGGTGTATACAATGTTTCAATGTTTTATCAGAGGCCAACGACACGAATAAGGCTCACACCAAGTTTCACTGCTGTAGCTAGCCAAGTCACTACGTGAACAATAGCTGGTTACTACACGAACAATGCTCACACCAACCTGTTTCACTGCTGTAGCTAGCCAAGTCAGTACGTGAACAATATCTGATTACTACACGAACACTGCTCACACCAGCCTGAAGCACCTCTGTAGATACCCAAGTCAGCCGTGAACTGGTACTGAGCTCACAAGAGACGCCGTCTATTTTATACACTGGTTCTGCACATGACGTAGCTTACGTGGCAGTTAGACAAGCTATTCTCACGCCTGCTTCCCTACACACCGATGACTCATACTTAATGACTTTTGCATATGGGGTTGATGACGTAGGGGCTGTCTCGGACATCCGCGAACTTTACCAAAAGGGGGTATGTGATATTCTTGTAGGGACACGTTTTGTTTATGTATTTGTTTATAGGTGAGTGTATCTGTAGTGGTTGTGGTACCAGTAGTAATGGTATGGGTGTGTCTTTGTATATGAGTGAGTGTGTCTGTGTGTACTTGTGTATAGTTGTGCTGACAGTAGTAATAGTATGGGTGTGTCTGTGTGGTGTCTCTGCACATGTGTATATCTGTTGATAGTGACAGTAGTAATGGTATGGGTGTGTGTCTTTGAGTTTGTATGACCCTCTTTGTATGATTTTTACACACCCCACAAAAAAGAGACTTGTATCTCTAACAACGTATCAGCTAATATTCTTGTCGTTAATATTGGTAGTACTATTATCACTACTATTGATTCTTCCTCACTTTACCCACCACCATTGCACTATACGTACTTTCCCCTACAATTTCCTTACTTGGCTACTTGACCACTACTTGACCACGTTATCGATCACTTTAACCACTACCATAATCTTAGGCACATCGTCATCTATAATTTAAGTGGTCACTCGACCACTTGACCACTAATTTACCACCCTTTAAGCATCACCATGTCGCTACAACTACTTTCCGCTAAAATTTATTCACTTGACCACTGCTTGACCACTAATTTACCACTCTTTAACCATCACCATATCGTTACAATCACTTTTCCCTAAGATTTCCCTAAACTTTTCCTCACTTAACCACCGCTTGACCACTGCTTGACCACTACTTGACCCCTACTTGACCACTAATTTACCACTAATTTAAGCATTACCATGTCGCTACGACCAATTTTCCCTAAAATTTTCCTTACTTGACCACTGCTTGACCTCTAATTTACCACTCTTTAATCATCACCATCTCATTACAATCATTTTCCCCTAAAATTTCCTTACTTGACTACTTGACCCTTACTTGACCATTGCTTGACCACTGGTTGACCAGTGTGTAACTGCGAACACCTCTTATTACATTTATGACCACCCCTATATCACTCCTACTTGATCACTAAGTGCATGAGAAAGCGAGACAAAGCCTAGCAGCAACAACAGACCACCAATTCTTTTTTCTAACTCTTTGACATAAAACTGTCTGTCATCAATAAAAGTTAAACATTATATTTAGTTCAGCATAAAAACACAAACAGGCCCCAAACCATCAAATGACACCCATTATAACTTTATAAGATTTCCTTTGTAATCGGTGAATATACCACCCTTTACTTTCACTTAGACACTACTATCACACTGTTCAGATGATAGTAACCATCTACACCTCTTACTTCGTCGAGTATAACCACGACCCATCACACCCTTGGCAGTTTATACATTACTCACCACGCATACTAATACATTCATATACGTAACCACCATATATCCAACCCATGACTAGATACCACGACCCATCACACCCTTGGCAGTTTATACATTACTCACCACGCATACTAATACATTCATATACGTAACCACCATATATCCAACCCATGACTAGAAACCACGACCCATCACACCCTTGGCAGTTTATACATTACTCACCACGCATACTAATACATTATGTCTACGCCACCACCATATATCCAACCCATGAGTAGAAACCACGACCCATCACACCCTTGGCAGTTTATACATCACTACACCACGCGCATACTAACACATTCATATACGTAACCAAATATATATATATAACTTTTCCCCTCCCTCATCCCTGCTCACAACCTCGCTTTCTAGAACCAACTACTTTTACCTTAATTACTTTCACAGACACCCGTCAAAAAACCGTTCCCACACCCCGCCAACAATTTTACCGAGTCGACAATTTTCCCAAAAAATATCCCCCCCCCCCCCCCCCCCCCCCCCCCCCCCCCATATTTCCTTCATAAACCCTATCAGCCGCCAAAAAAATATGTGTCTGGAGGCCTCAATACACTACTGCCGAGATTGATCTTACTGGCCGAGGTCTGCTGAAATTGATCTTACTAGCCGTGGTCCCCCAAGACTGACCTATTAGCCTTGGTCCCCATAGACTGACCTACTAGCCTTGGTCCCCATAGACTGACCTACTAGCCTTGGTCCCCATAGACTGACCTATTAGCCTTGGTCCCCACAGACTGACCTACTAGCCTTGGTCCCCATAGACTGACCTACTAGCCTTGGTCCCCATAGACTGACCTACTAGCCTTGGTCCCCATAGACTGACCTACTAGCCTTGGTCCCCATAGACTGACCTATTAGCATTGGTCCCCATAGACTGACCTACTAGCCTTGGTCCCCATAGACTGACCTACTAGCCTTGGTCCCCATAGACTGACCTATTAGCCTTGGTCCCCATAGACTGACCTACTAGCCTTGGTCCCCATAGACTGACCTACTAGCCTTGGTCCCCATAGACTGACCTATTAGCCTTGGTCCCCATAGACTTAACTATTAGCCTTGTTCCCCATAGACTGACCTACTAGCCTTGGTCCCCCAAGACCGATCTTACAAGTCAAGGTCCGCAAAAACTGTCAGTACAAGCTGCAGTTCGCGAAGATTGCATTGCAGAGAGGAAAATGTTACTCCATCGCAGATACTGCTAAATGTGTATAGATTTGTTTGATAATCTTCTTGTTTTCCCTGAAGATTCGAGAAGTGCAATAATCATCACAATTTTGAATAATAATAGTAATAAAAGACTGCACAACATACAGAAGAATTTAAATGCCGAGGCACACAGACAAGGCATTTTGTACAATTGTTGAAAAACGACTCGTCCCAATAACGGTACTTCACACTGTGAATCAATATTGGGAGCGATAAAAATAAAACAAATGTGACCTCAAATAAAGCAAAATTACGTTATGTTACAAAGCAGAGAACACTTTAGAAAATGACACCACTTCATTCGGGATAAGCAGACTAGGAGAACCCTTCGAGAGGCTAAACAGACAAAAATTGTTGAGCAAATTAAGTAATTATGTGTTCAATCCCGCCTAATATTTATCACCTATACGTGTCAAATTATGAAAACAGCACAAACTAATGGCGACTAAATGTTGATACATTATTTTCTTTCCCCCGATGATTCAAGTCATTATATCAATTACCGCATCGTTGCAGAAAATCATAAATAAATACACAGTATTGTTTGACGCTCATTGAAGTAGGGGTAAGCATTAGAGACTAGAGGACGTACTAAATAACACAAACATTGAAAACTATAGTTACCGACCGGGATTCGAACTGTCACCTCCAAATGAACAAGTGTACTTCGACGTATACACAACCAGACAGACAGCTGTTTTCTAGTGCGTGCTAGTCTCTAATTTTTACTGTTCTCTAGTGCGTGCTCTAGTCTCTAATTTTTACTGTTCTCTAGTGCGTGCTCTAGTCTCTAATTTTTACTGTTCTCTAGTGCGTGCTCTAGTCTCTAATTTTTACTGTTCTCTACTGCGTGCTCTAGTCTCTAATTTTTACTGTTCTCTAGTCTCTAATTTTTACTGTTCTCTAGTGCATGTTCTAGTCTCTAATTTTTACTGTTCTCTAGTGCGTGCTCTAGTCTCTAATGTTTACTGTTCACTAGTGTGTCCTCTAGTCTCTAATTCTTACTGTTCTCTAGTGTGTCCTCTAGTCTCTAATTTTTACTGTTCTCTAGTGCGTAGTCTAGTCTCTAATTTTTACTGTTCTCTAGTGCGTAGTCTAGTCTCTAATTTTTACTGTTCTCTAGTGCGTGGTCTAGTCTCTAATTTTTACCCCTACCTCTATAACCGCCAAACAATAATGTGTATTTATTTATTAATTGTCTTGATGACCTCAAAGGATTCCCCATTTGTATATTTATGCAGAAATGCAAAACAACGTATTCTCTTAGTGAATGTATACAAAGAAACCATGAACAATAAGTTGCACAGTTTGTTGCCTGGCATGAAATATGGTTCATCATTCATTTCGTATGGTTTATAATTCATTTCATATGGTTCATCATTCATTTCATATGGGTCATCTACTGTCGTCTACTGTTATACGATAGCTCATTAATACCTGACTAAGACCTGTAATTCGCATAAGTTGAATAACTCTCAAGTTGACCTAGCTTAACATGGGCATCAGGAGATGTCGTGGAATGTAAAGTAAGCCGCTGTGACGCCGACCACACCAGCTCTTAACTGGTTCAATGCCAAACTAAAAATAGGTTTGGACCAAACGAAAACGTATGGCGGAAAATGGGAAGTAGGGTTGTGTCACATTTATGACTTAAAATTGTTAATATGGTAGCAGTTAAAACAGTTAGTCGCTTATCCTTTACAGGACGTTGCTGTCAACACCAGCATTTTTTGGCTGTTCGTGATTTCTTGCGCCTTAGTCATGTAAACAGGATCTTTACATGGTGGCACAGTGATCAGTACGTTTAAAAAAAAATCAACCTAGTGGTCTGGATTGAATTCCTAATAATATAGTAACGTTTTTCCTCCGACGAGAAAGCCTCCCGAGACTACTCAGCCCGGTAAATGTGACAAAAAATTTCTGAATCTTCTAGAAATTGCCTTAGAATGTACAGACCGAATGAAACCACGATGGGCTGAGGGAATAACTGAATCCATGGGAATCTCGATATATGAGGCCCATAAACGGGCACTCTCTCGATGTTTATACTTCACCTCAATACCACAAGGTACAAGAAGAACAGGATGAGATGTGATGTCTGAGGAAAAACAGCGGCGGGGAGGAGAACTGATTGCCTTCTAAAATTATGTACCTCGTCTAATACATCACACCCCATCTCACTGTATCTGAAGGTTTATTACTTCACCACCCAACCGGCATCTAGGTGTAATTAACGCCGCCAGGTGAAAAATTATAGGATGCAGACTTGTATCATTACGTGTGAATTCAGTTAAGAATTCACACATTGCTGTTACCATGAGCTGTGTGATAGTTATCACTAGAAACGTTACATTCATCATCATTTAATTCCTTTGCCGAACGTCGCTCTCAACACGCCGCACCGAAAAGCCTCTCGATCTCTGACCAGTTCTCTTGCCTCGTGCACCCCGATACCAAAGATGTCTGCACTGTCCTGTATCCTTCTTCGTGCAAGATGACCCCA
>JACEFZ010009375.1:237500-253350 GCA_014155875.1 Cepaea nemoralis
ACGCGGTTTGTGAGCCCGTATATCCGGGTTCGAAACGCAGAGGTGCTGGTTTTTTCGAAAAAGGTATAGGAGCCGGTCGTTCAGAAAGCAATGGCAAACTACTGAACGAAACACTTGCCTAGTACATCAATAGCAGCTGAAAATGCTGGTGTTGACTGCAACGTCCCGTAAGGGATACGCAACACAATTTTTTTCCTTCAATATTTATATTAGGAGCGTTCATTTGAAATCCGTTCGTGCCGCATCGCGCGTAATTGCATACGTTGAACATGATCATGTCATAGTCGTGTGATAAGTACTGACCAATAAATAAAAGAGCACGTGCTTATCGTCCCATGATGCATAGGTTCTGTTTCTGACCGTTGAGAAAATGGCCGGGTTGATCCAAAATTCGTCCAAAGAAGCTCAAAGAGCGGTGATTTAGTTTCTATCATTTGAAGGATGTCGACCAGTGGACATTCATCGAAAAATGCAGGCAGCGTACGGTAACAAATGTGTGTCGAAGATAACAGTGACAGACTGGGCACGAATGTTTCGGAAAGGACGTCAGTTCACGACAGGTCTGCAACGGCCGGGTCAAGCACATAATGTTGCAACAGAAAAAAAACCATCGCCAAAATTGATGCAGCAGTACAGATGAACCGTTGTCAAAGCATGCGTTCGCTAGCGAAAGAATTTGATGTGTCAAACGGGACAATTCAATAGGTCGTTCGTAAGAAATTGCAATATCGGAAGGTGTGTTCACAGTGGGTACCATGGATGTTGACCGACCACCAAAAAGAGGAACGCATGGGATAGTGTTTGAACCACTTGCTGCGTTACAGAGTGGAGGGTGATGCATTTCTCTTCTGCATAGTATCAGGTGATTAATCATGGTGTCACCACTTTGAGCCGAAGCAGAGAGAGAGAGAGAGAGAGAGAGAGAGAGAGAGAGAGAGAGAGAGAGAGAGAGAGAGAGAGAGAGAGAGAGAGAGAGAGAGAGAGAGAGAGAGAGAGCAAGAGCATGCAAAGGAAGCATGCTGGATCACCAAAAGATAAAAAAAATTCAAGTAACAGGTTTCCGCTAGTAAGGTTATACTGAGCGCTGAACTTACCATGAAGGGCTATTGTTGGCCCACTTCAAAGAACGTGATGTCATCATCGACTCTACCCATTACTGGGAAACACTAGACTAGCTGTAAAAAGACGTCAAGAATAAACGACCCGGGATGCTTTCTCGCGGTGTGATTTTGTTGCACGATAATGCTCGTCCGCATGTTGCAAAGATTGTGCAGGAAGCATTAGCTTGGAAGGAGTGGGAAATTCTGCAACACCCAGCCTATAGTCCAGATTTGTCACCATGTGATTTTCATTTGTTCGGACCTCTTTAAAAAAAAAAAAGCTCTCAAGGGGCAACGATTTCACACAGATGCAGACGTAATGAATGCGGTAAACACTCGGTTCAGTGAGCAACTACAATCCATCTTTTTTTGCGGACGGCATTCGTCGCCTACCTAAGCAATGGGATTCTTGCCTGAATGCCTACGGCGACTTCTTCTGACCAACTCATGGTGCATACTTCATTAAAAATGAATGCTTTGTTTAATTCTACCACATCTGTTAATGTTTCTTTTATGCTTTTGTAATAAAGTCACTGGAACGGGTTTCAAATGAACGACCCCTATATATATATATATATATATATATATATATATATATATATATATATATATATATATATATATATATATATATATATATGTTTTTTTATTTTGTTTAATTTTTTACTGTGTATGTTCACCATTATGGAGTTCGTTGTAAGGTATGTATACAGTGTCCGTGTTTAATATGTCCCATCTTTTCGTAGGAGTTACACAAACCTAACTGTATTTCCTGCAGTTTCACTGACGTGGTTTTCTGTGCCTCCAAATTCTGCTTGTCTAGTGTGTGCAGCAACATAGCATCTCCACACCTTACACTTAAATCAAACGAACCCATCCAACTGCTTCTCCTTCTGTCCTATATACCCCATTGAGTAAAATGCCCTCACACACACCACGCCAAATCTTGTGCTATCTCCTACAGCTCCCCCATGTCCATCCAATATTATTAATCCATGTCTGTAATTCTCGTCTCCTTGTGATTTTCGGTCTCCCGCAATTTCGTCCGACTTGCGGGTTCCAAGCAAGAAGGTTATATTGTCCTCAGGTTTTCTGTGTGTCCTATCAAGGGCAAGAGTCTTTTCCTAACTTCTTGATTCACTTGGATTTGTTTAGTGCCTTCCATAAGCTCTGTGTACACAGCTGATTCTGTCATATCATTGTAATCCCACTTTTCTGCGAATCAGCCAGCTGGCCTATATATTATATTCAACAGTTGTCTTTTTCCCTACTGATATCTTTAGAAACTTTTTCATCTGATCTTTTGTCCGCCCAGCTCACTCTTTGCATCATATTTAAACATCACAACGAAAACTTCCACGTTTGTCATCAATTCCCAAATATGAAACCATACCGGTAAACACGGTGCCTCATTAATGATGGCACTGAGTTTGTTTTTGCTGTCCTCTTAAGCTTGTCATTACTCCCATTGATGTTCACGTCCTTTTTTTTTGTATCGTAATCTCTTTGAAATTAAAGTAAATATTCTTTGCATTCTTAAATTCATTAACTTGTTCATATTTGTTTTTATTTCCGTCTTACGCCATACAAGAAATCAGATGCAAGATACTAGAAATACTTCCTCTGATGTAAGATTACAACAATTAGATCTAAAACGTTACAGAGAAAAGACAAAGATAATTATAATACATCAAAGACATGATAACCCGACCAACTTCGGTGAAACCTCACTTCTAGGAGTGAAATCATACACACAATTAGATAGCAATAAAGACACAATCATACACACATTTAGATAACATTGAAGAGAAACATTTAGATAGCAATGAAGAGAAAGGTTTAGATAGAATTGAAGAGAAAGATTTAGATAGCTATGAAGAGAAAGGTGTAGACAGAATTGAAGAGAAAGATTTAGATCGCAATTAAGATAAAGAATTAGATAGTAATGAAGATAAAGATTTAGATAGCAATGAAGAGACAAATTTATATAGCAATTAAGAGAAAGGATTAGATGGAATTGAAGAGAAAGATTTAGATTGCAATGAAGAGAAAGATTTAGATAGCAATGAAGAGAAAGATTTAGATAGCAACGAAGAGAAAGATTTAGATAGCAATGAAGAGAAAGATTTAGATAGCAATGAAGAGAAAGATTTAGATAGCAACGAAGAGAAAGATTTATATAGCAATGAAGGCAAGGTCATACACACATTTAGATAGCAATGAAGAGAAAGATTTAGATAGCAATGAAGAGAAAGATTTAGATAGCAATGAAGAGAAAGATTTAGATAGCAATGAAAGCAAGGTCATACACACATTTAGATAGCAATGAAGACACAGTTGGGGGAACAGATAAAGTTATTAAATAAGAGTATAAAAGGAAAGAAAAGCTCTCATAGCAATAAACACCACGAACCAAACTTAGAATATTGAACTTAATGCATTGTCAGTACTTTTGCATCGATCAGAAACACGGAGAATGACTAACACCATTTGCAAAAAAAAAACACAAAAAAACAACAACACACACACACACACGCAAACTACACACATTCATTAATTAGCGCCTGCGCAAAGTAGATGGACTAAAATGTAATGGGAAAATCACCAATGTGGAGCTCATGGAGAGAACTCAAGTTCCAGTGGATCAAGAAGTGTGGACAAGACGCCAACGTTGGATAGTAAACACGATGAGAAAACCTGTAAATAGTACATTTAGAAAGCTCAAACTCTGGAATCCGCATGACCAAAGAAACAGAGGGAGACCAAAAACACACATAGAAGAGTATTAGACACAGAGATCAATAGTATGGAGGAAGACATGGGGGAGTTGCAGGAGGCAGGAATGCCTGGCGTGAGTCGGTTAAGGAACTGAGCACCACTATGGGATAAAAAGCAGAAGAGGAAAAGACACTTGATGTCCAAGTAGGCTGACATAGCCAGCTATCACTTTAGTCAATTTCACACTGTAAGTATGGTAGGGGGTGTCATTTAGTTGTACTTGATTCACTGCCGTGGGATAGTATATCGTCTGAATTGAACTACCCTAGACTGCCGTAGTACAGTAGATCGTTTGAATGTTGACAGTTCGTTATTTGATTCATTTCCTGTATCCTCCGCAATTTTTAGTGTCCGGAAAATGAAAATTTACATCTAGAAAAGATATGCCTTTCGAACAATACCAGCCAAGCAGTTTCGGGTTTAAAATGTTAAAAAAAAATAGATTGTGTAGTGGTTTGGTGTTATTATTTTATTCATGGCAACGCCCTCCGGTTTTCGATCTCGTCGATTTACGCCAGCTAATAGTTTACAATTTTTTTTTTTAGATTATAGTTATTCTGATTTAAAGGAATGTGTGAAAGATTCTAAAACTGACAGCACGTGTAGTAAAATTATTATTCAGTTAAATTATTTAGCAGGTGGACATTATGGAAAACAAACCTAACAGTGACAGTTCGTCATCATATGATGGCACATGTCGAATTATGCTTGCTCTAAAGGCAATGGGCCACACTTGTGCTCCTACTTTTTATGCCTAGCACAAATAATCTGAGGAGTATTTAAATAATTAAATTTAAAAGAATAATATTTATAACTAAATAGAAAATATTGTATACATTGTTTCTCCGTACAAATCTGCCTCTTACGTTCTCGCCTTTTTCTATTTTGTGTGAAACTTATGTGCTTCAAAATATGAAGTTTTAATTGTCTTTTATTTGTGTTAAGGCGCAGTTCTTGTGATATCGGTCAAGAAAAGTGGCGTATTTACCATTATTCAGTAAATTTCATTGGATTATCATCAACGATTGAGAAGTAGTACCTTGGTAAGTGTAAATGTTTAATAACTCTCACCCCTGTCTTCAATTTCTATATTTATTTTTTAAATTTAACAAAATCTAACATTATAGTAAAGATATATTTAACATCTAGCAAAAGTAGCAATACTACTGTGCCTTGTGCAATCTTCTTTAATTTGGTATATAATACAATATAGCTGCTACCATATTAACATTTAATAGACCATTATTGTGACACACCCCTACTTTCAATTTTCTTCCACACATTTGTGTTTGGTCCAAACCCACTTTTTTTTTTTTTTTGGACAGTGAATCAGTTATGAGACCAGTTTATGTGACTACCAATGTGCGCAGAGGTGCTTTAAATGCATTTCGTCGACTTTTTCTTCTTCTTCTTCTTCTTCTTCTTCTGTCTTTGACCTCATAATGGAGCAAACACCTTAAATAAACTCATGCGAAGACCTTTGTAGACAAACTGATAATTGGTTGGATTTTGCATCTAATGTTACATACATAATGGGTAACCAGTCTCACACCAACCCTCCTTAGACGCCTCCTACGACAAGCATGTTAGATTACAATTTTACAATTTGCTGCTTCTTTCACGAGCCCATGTAACCCACGCACGAAGTTAACATTTGTCTGTAGTCACATTTCAACGCACCGTGAGCTGCCTGGTATATAATCGTATAGCCTACACGCTTAATCCGGAAACCGTAGGACTAAAAAAATAGAACACCGCCCTTACAATACAAATGTTTGGCTTGGAAGAATGGATAAGAGCTCAGGCTCTCAAACATCCGGTGCGATGATGCCTAGGTAGCGGGTTCAACCCCTACATCAGTCAGTTGGACTAAAAATGTTGACTTCCCGTCCTTGACATGGGAACGTGAATTACAAGTACTCCTGAAGTCGGAGTTCGCCTGATGGCGATGGAAACTAGTCATAGGGGAAACTAATCAACACGCAAAAATCAGTCCAGTGCACCAGAAGTAGTAAGCACGTGTATGGACTACGCTTGAGTTGAAAGCTAGCGAACGCAAAAAAAAAAAAAGTTTACTGAACGGCATTTTGTCCCTAAACATTTTCACCACAACATTAGTATCACTGCTTCTGTACGGAGAAATGATAGTCTGCTTAAATAGTTATGACCACTTGTACAAGTATTCGCCATGCCGTGCACACAAGCTAGGAGGTTTATTTCACTTCCGACAGACAACGAGGAAAAGAACACGAGTCCAGCGAAGCGATGACAGACATCATAACCTCTCGATCACTCATCATTCAGTTTCTATATCGATATTTGAACTCGTCTCTTTTCATTTAAACCCGACCTTCTCCCAAACAGTTTTCCCTGGGAGAAACAGCCCTATTGACCATATTTCTGACAGGCAAAAGAACGCAACTCCCAGCACACAGAGAGAATCGATAACTAGGCCTTTGGAGACGGGAAGTGGGAAATGCTGATCACTTCCACCGGATGTCATCACAGGCTATATAAATAAGACACGTGTCAATAGCACATTTAAAAAAGTCGTGTTAATATAACCTGATCATGAATTTCACGGCGCACTTCGAGTGGATTCGACACGCATGGCGTATTTTGATGGTCAGATTAGTGTTAATACATCAAAGAAAGTTTCTTGCTTTTCCTTTACTGGACGCTGCAGTCAATCCCAGTATTTGTTGGCATGTTGTGATTTACTATGAGACTTTTGGGTTCAGTAGTTTGGCATTGCCGGGATCCCTGGCTAAGGGGTTAACGACTTTCTCCGTAATCCTGTATATCCCCGTGGGATAACGCAGCTGCGCAACATTCGGTAGCGTTGCGTTGGTTACTTACGGGGGTATGTGAGCCGGTCGCTGAGAAATCAATGGCAAACTACTGAGCGTAATCTTGCCACGGAATCAACAGCAGCGGTAAAATTCTGGTGTTGACAGCGATGTCCTTCCTGTAAATAGGATATGCGAAAAAAAAAGTTTGGCATTACTTTTTGAAAGGCCGACGTCTCATACCAAGGAAACCAACGCAAAGTAGTCTGCTTCCAAATCTCACACGGCTGATTTCGAAACATTGACTCTGTATGTCTCGGAGTTATGAAACTGCGCGACTCATTATCCCCTATGCCACAAAAGCCGGTTAAATAAAATAACATTAAATAAGACAATGCAATTATATGCTGGTAACTGATTTTACAGTACTAATTTATTCGCACAAAATAAAATAGTCCCCAAAATGGAATTTACAACTTTTCAATCAATCCACTGGGTGACGTCTCCATAATGAAGTGTAAATGCATTGTATCTTCAACAATTTCTGTCTCTTTGTTTGGCGGCACACTCTGATTGACAGCTATCCGTCCCTCTATTCCCCCACTTATATCGCTAACTACTTCTTGTTCCATATAATTCAGTTTTCTCCTCTGCTGTGGTTTTGTATAAGCAGGTCATGTGTTAATGTGCCAATGTATTTTCCGCTTGTTGATGTCTTCGATCAGCTCTCCTCCTTCCATTGCCAGACTCTCCATGTCGCCTACATGAGTTGCCCGCTATTTCCTCTTATTCCCACTTTTTCAGAACCTCTGTTGTCTTGTATACCTGCTTAATCATTGTGTATAACGTGTTTGAGAGGATGAGGAGGTAGTCAAGCTAATATAAAGGAATGAGGCAATCGCACGTGAAGGTCGCTTTCGCTGGATTGTCATCTGTCCAAAGGTATACAACTAAGCGCTTAAAGCAAGCCTGAAAACTAAAAAAACAAAACAAAACAGCCTTGACAAACCGTCTGCTGAAAGGCGATGTCGAAAACACTGTAAACGCGCGTAGGACTCCTTAGGATACGTTTCCGGCGGAAACAGGAGAATATTAACCGGAATCACGCCTAAACAGATTCTAGTAATCAAAAACTTTCTGCTCACAGTCAGAAGGAAAGATGCCAGAGCCGACAAGATCAAGATGAACAAGGACAATGACAAGATCAAGATAAACAAGGACAGTGTCAAGATCAAGATGAACAAGGACAATGTCAAGTTCAAGATGCGATGCAGCAAATACGTGTACACACTACTGATCCAGGACAGAGACAAGGCAGAGAAGATAAGACAGCCATTGCCACCTGATCTGGAAGTCAATATCTTATAGTGTGGCGTTGGCGATTATGTCGGTCCACGGACTTCTCGTGTACAGTCAGTCATTTCTGATACTGATGTTCCTCTTTTGCCATAATGTCAAACTGTCCAGCATCTTCTCTTCTGACCTCCCCCTACCTCTCTTCCCCTCAAAACTTCCCATTGTGATGACATACTCCAGCATTTCTCTTACGACAGGCCCAAAAGAATGTGGACCGCATTCTTCTGATGCGAGTAATCAGTTCTCTTTCTCAGTTAACTTCTTTCAAGATATCTTCAATGCTCTTTCTATCAGTCTACGATCTTCTCATTAGTCTTCTATAAAACCACATCTCGCAGCTTCTACATAATTCCTTACTTGTCTGTTAATTATCCATGCTTCGTCTCCGTACAATAGGAGTGGCTCAATATAGCTCTTAGCGTCATCTGCAGAACTCATCTGTCAGACCTCTTTTCATTACATAATCCCTCGCTTGTCTTTCGCTACCAAGGGCCCATCTGGTGCCACATTGGATCCGCTGTGGTGGAAATTGGTACTTTTATTGCCACAAAATGATCAGTGGTTTATTTGATTCATTTCTGCTTCATTTCGGAAATTTAAGTTACAGTAAACTGAAAAGTCGCACAGCAGAGAGATAGCTACGTCATGATTGTGTCGTCAAACATTCGTTAACATTTGATTTTTGTGTATTTTCAGTTTCAAAGTTGTTTATTTTGGTTTTTCACAATGGAAACGCCCACCAGTTTGCGTCCACGTAGTATGACTTGAGATCAAGCTAGATTATTGTTTATAACTGTTTTAAACAATAGTGATTCCGATATTAGTGATTCAGACAGCAGTTTTATATGTGAATGTAAAGTTTTAGCACGTGGTGATAAAGATACTACTACTAGTGGAACTTCGTCTTCAGCTGAGGTGTCTGACAATCAATGTCCATTTGACAATGAATGTCAGGGTGTCACAATCACTTCTCAGCGCAAAGGAAAGCAAACAGTACAAAATAAGAATAAAACTGGAGGAAAAACTTGAATTTACAAGCTTCTGTAGAGCGTGATGCACCTATCCCATCATCATCGACATGGCAAGATGTTCAGAAGGGGAAACAAAACCGAAGTTTGAGTTTCGTCCTCGAAGATCTCACGTCAACTCTACACTTTATCAACTGCAAACACCTGTGGATTTTCTCAAAGTGTTTTTTGATGATGACATAGTGGATTGTTTAATTAAAAATGTAAACAAATATAAGAAAAAGATATTGATGCAGAACACTCCTAAAAGAAAACATTCTAGTCTGTTATCCTGGACCCCACTCACGAAGCACGAATGGCTAAAGTTTATGTTTGTCATTATTGCTATGGGACTTGATCCAACACCATCTATCAAAGACTACTGGTGTACAAGTGCACATTTATATACACCTTGGTATGCCACTATGTTTCCCAGGAATCGATTTGAATCTATTTATCACACCATGTTTCACAGCAGGTGCAAAAACAAACAAACAAAAAACTGTCATTGAAGGATTTCAAACAAAGTTTACTTGAAAGTGCACATCGCGTAGCAGCTCAGATTATTCCTGAAATGTTGACACTCTGCGTGCCAAATCATTTCAAAAAGTCTGTTCAGGAAATTGACAGGAGCCAAGCATTTAATAGAATTTATCGGTGTCAATAGAGACTGTGGTTTTTGCAGCGCTCGAACTAAACGACACATATCATCTTTTGTTTGCTACGGATGCACTAATAGACCACACTTGTGCCCCAAAGTTTGCTTTGCAGCCTATCACAAATAGACTGCCACATATTGCACATAAAAATAAACATCCTACATTCAATATGCCAAACAGAGAAAGGAGGAAAAAAACTGTCATTGAAGGATTTCAAGCAAAGTTTAATTGAAAGTGCACATCGCGAAGCAGCTCAGATTATTCCTGAAACTTCTTTTCGGAGCAATTGTGTTCATATTTTAGAAAAGTGGTGTTTGTTCAGTAAATTCAACAGGATTAGCAGTGATTTACCAGTGATCAGGATAACAACGCCCCTTGGTAAGTGCAATGTTTTCATCATTTTTACCTCTATTTTTCAAATTATTTTAAAAA
Organism: Cepaea nemoralis; assembly: GCA_014155875.1. NCBI lineage: Eukaryota > Metazoa > Mollusca > Gastropoda > Stylommatophora > Helicidae > Cepaea > Cepaea nemoralis. The sequence goes on from JACEFZ010009375.1 coordinate 247,622, forward strand.
TTATTTTATACTATATAATATATACTATGTTTATATATGAGATCAATACCAACACATTCCTGGTGCAATCCCCTTTATTTTGATATATAATACAACATTTCTGCTACAATTTTAACCATTTTCATAACAGTATTGTGACACTCCCCTACTTACAGTTTTCTGCCATTATTTTTTTTCATTTTGTGTGAAAAAGACCAAACTTCCTTTTAGATAATTTTAATGAGCAATACTGTTTATACTGTTGAAGACAAGTGGTGTTTGTTTGATTATTCAGTAAATTAAACATGATTAGCAGTATAGGAGTGTAGAAAACACCTTATAAGTGCAATGTTTACATTATTTTTACCTCTTTTTGTCCAATTATTTTACAAATTATATTATTATTTTATTATATTTACAACCTAAAGCAATAAATTCCATTACCAACATATTCCTTGTGCAATCCCCTTTATTTTGATATATAATACAACATTGCTGCTACAATTTTAACCATTTTCATAACATTATTGTGACATACCCCAACTTACAGTTTTCTGTCATTATTTTTTTCCATTTTTTGTGAAAAAGACATGGTTCAGAATATGCACCAAAACTTCCTTTTGGGTGATTTTAATGAGCAATACTGTTTATATTCTTGAAGACAAGTGGTGTTTGTTTGATTATTCAGTAAATTAAACATGATTAGCAGTATAGGAGTGTAGAAAACACCTTATAAGTGCAGTTTTTAAAATAATTTTTACCTCTTTAATTTCAGTTGTTATTATTAAACCTCTCATTATTGTCATAATATTTGTAACCTATCAATTAATTATTAACATGAAGTTGTTATTATTAAACCTCTCATTATTGTCATAATATTTGTAACCTATCAATTAATTATTAACACTGTCATGTTCCTTGTGCAATCCTCTTTAATTTGATATGTAATACAATAGATCTGCTACCCTTTTAACCATTTTAAAATCATTATTGTAACACACCTCTACTTCCAATTTTCTGCCATAAATTTCTGTTTGGTCACAGCCCAATTTGTGTTTGGTAGTGAAAGAGTTAAGAACTCTTTTCGACACCTTGGACAGCAGCAGACGGTTATGTTAAGGCCGTTTTCGATTGTCTATACAAAATCCTCACTTGTCTGCTAATTATTCATGATTCGTTCCCGTAGAGTGGCTCAATATAGCTCTTATGAACTCTTGTCCTCACATCGAAATTAAGAGAAATTAATATAAGAAAAAATATGCCGAGAAAAAATATGCCGGGGGAAAAAAAAGGCGCCAGACAACCGCCCGCTCGTATAACTAAAATTATTACCAAGTATATGATTGATATGCACTTAATTAACATATCTATGGCCCGGAGAGGCGGGTGTGATTAGATCAATTAATCTATCTAAATCGAGAGTTCGAGAAATGAATTTCAAAGTACTCGTATCAAGAGCCTCCGGCACTCAGACATATACGAGAGAATGGCGGTAAATGCCAGTCAGAACAGATAACACATTTACACTGAACATAAAGAATCACAGATAGATCAAACAGAGGACATACGAAAAAGAACTCTTTTAACAAGAGACAAGCGTAAAGGCCAGATTTTGGTGCTATTCACAGCCAAATGGAGAGATTTATGTTATACAATAACAGATTTAATGTGATATTAAAACTGTTCATTTATCATACGCATGCTGCAGATGGCATATGTTTTTTATATTCGCAGATTATAGTCTTCATTGTGAATAGTAATTGAAGCAATAAAGTGTCATTTTCCCGAGGATATTAAGTCGGTCAATGGTAAAAACGTCTCACAAAAGAATATTCAATGTAAAGTAAAAGCATCTTTGAAACACCACATACGCACTGAGTTTATGTTGATAAGACTCATATGTTTATAGACCCGAAAACGGCACTCAGTGGCTGATGCCTCGGCCACCTGTACTACCCAAGACATTTTCTAGTACCGATTTTAGGCTGGGTCAATCTGGCAGCGCCGGTGCGGCTCGAACCCAAGACGACCGGTAGGGCAGGCGAGCATCTAGCCGCTACGCTGTCGCAACTACCAATATTTAATGTACACTTGACAACGATCAACGTCTCTATTTTCGCAGAGTCCATATAGCTTGATAACGTTACAAATAGAAAGGATTAAGACAAACCTTCTCTAACCTCACTAAAAAGCAGACAACATTCGTCCTCTTCGCTAACCTCAATGTAAAAGTGGACAACACTATTCCTGTTCTCTAACTTCAAAATAAAAGTGGGCAACACTCTTCCTCTTCTCTAACCTCAATATTAAAGTGGACAGCATTTTCCCTCTTCTCTAACCTCAATATAAAAGTGGGCACCACTCTTCCTCTTCTCTAACCTCAATATACAAGTGGACAACTTAATCCTCTTCTGTAGCCTCAATATAAAAATGGCGATCCAGCATAAACACGCTTAGTGTTCCTGATATGTCGTCTTCCTTCGTGTCTTAATTCTGTCTATAAATGGCATGAACATTGCCTCGTACGACAGCTCATTCTTACATGGGAATTCTTCTGGGACATCAATGTGTCTAGTAATACCACAAGATCCCACTCCTAATCTCTTGGACAGTGATATCGGATACAAGAACACAGAGCTGATCCACAACTCTGGGGATCGATATTGATGGCGAAACATGACCGCCATCACTTATCGGCAGAGCATATCATGATGATGAAATATCGCCGCCCTCGTAAAATTGTTAGGGAAAGTAAGCATATCTACGGGTAGGTGGGGCCGGACGCCTTGGATGGAGTCTGTATTGGGGAAACAAACCTTACTCAAATGGTGTTTGTCCATCAAGAATGATGATGACCATTCACTTCATCCAGTGGGGTTGAAAGTATGGAGGTGCAAATTCTAAGATGGCCGGTAAGGCCTATTTTGACTCGAAATGTTCTTTGACAATGTGGGAAAAGAATGTATGACATTCCAGGAGGAGGATCTCCTGCACTGGTTTTTCTGTCCAGCCTTTTCTTCACTGCTCTTGCAGTTCTGTTTGCTTCACAGGTGACTACACCCTTGCGTAATGATGTACGCCACGAATTTCGGTCTTTGGTAGCAGCCTCCCAAGTGTCGTGATGAATCCAAAAAGCTTTTAGTGAGATCTTTAGAGTGTCTTTAAAGCGTTTCCTCTGGCCGCCTTGGGAGCGTTTACCACAGCGCAGCTCGCGGTAAAAAAAAATCCGTTTAGGGAGCCTGTGATCTGGCATGCGAATCAAGTGACCGGCACAGCAAAGCTGATTCTTCATTAGTAGAGTATGGATACTGGGCATGGACGCTCTTTCTAGGACTTCAGTGTCTGGGATCTTGTCTTGCCATTTAATCTTCAATAGCTTCCTAAGGCATACTGTGTGAAAGTGGTTTAATTTCCTGATGTGTCGCTGGTAAACAGTGCAGGTTTCACAAGCATATAGCAGTGTGGACAATATGACTGCTTTGTAAACTTTCAGCTTTGTTTGCAAGATTATACCATTTCTGTCCAACACATTTTTGTACAGTTTGCCAAAGGCCGCACTGGCCTTAGAGATTCTCGCATTAAGTCGGACACATTGACCTGTGAGGTGCATACCTAGGTGTGACGCACTCCCCTCACAAGAGAAACGAAGAAGAAAGAGAAGAAGTATAGCCAGTGAACCAAAATGTCTGCCCCGGATGTGGGCAAGAAGACAAGTGATCTTTGTGGCCCAGTAAACGAGCGAGGTAAAGAGATGGAAACGAAATAAGACCTTGGGTCACACCATAGTATAATATTGCTCCCTAGAAACCATGGTAGAACATTTCATAATTATCTTCATTGTCATCATCTAGAGCAGGGGTGGCCAACCTTTTCAGCAGGCGGGCCAAATTTCAGAAATAATTTTTCCTGCCGGGCCACGCACCTAATTTTTGTTTGTTAAATTAAAATAAACAAGCAAGTGTGTTACAGCTTCGACCACATCGTCGTTTCCCACTCTGCGGGCCGCAACATAACTACGGGCGGGCCGCATGCGGCCCGCGGGCCTCGTGTTGGCCACCCCTGATCTAGAGTATTTCCAACTGGCATGAACGATCATGCTTCTCTACAGCTTCCGTAAATGAAAAGGACCCTGTATACAAGAGGATTCAAATGAAAACCTTAAATGCTTTTTATGTGTGAATATATTCCGCGGTAGTCTCCAAGGCGAAGTGGTCTAGCCGTCCGACTCGCGCTCCAAAGGTTGTGGGTTCGATTCCGGGCTACGTCTTTCGGATTACGAGTGCATTTTTCTCGGAGACCCCTGGGGGTCGTCGCTGGAGCTACGGAGTGTGTGCTTTGTGCGACGATTTCGGCAGGTCCTCCTGCGGAAAGAGACCGAGCCATATGGGCTAACACCCGGTGCAATGAAGTCGATTCTCTCGACTTTTAAGACTGTTTTTATATTCTGAAAAAAGTAAATCACTTGGAGCTAGGTCTGGCGTGTACGGGGGATGTGGTACACAGTGACAGTGGGGGTCTTAGATGGTCTCAACTTCTCCACGGGAAGTATGAGATCGAGCACTGTCATGTTGCAAAAGGACACCTTTACTCAGAAGTCCTCATCGTTTGGGTTTGATTGCGGGTCGAAACTTCCTAATCCACTCATACACTTGCTGGACTCACAGGCATGCATCACCATACTGGACCTTCATTCGACGATACATTTTTATAGGTTTCACTTCACTGATTTAAAAAAAAAAAAAAAAAAAAAAAACGGAAAACAGAACGCTACTCCTCTTTTGTGTATGCAAAATGTGGGGCGGTCATCTTTACACTGTTATTACGACGTCACCGCGTTCGTAATGTCACATGCTTAAAACTTGACCGACCTTTCCTTCTCAGAACGTCCCCTGATACCGATTCTAAGTCCAGGTGAACATGAAAGCCAAGAGGAAGAAAGAAAGAAAGGGAGAAGAAGGAGAAGATTTTTGAAGTTTCGTTAGTTATTGTTGGTTCACACTGCACGCATCCTGAAGTTGCTTGTAGTTAAAAAACGTTACTTCAAGCGGCTTGAAGCATAATAAACGTTACTTCAAGCGGCTTGTAGCATATCAATCGTAACTTCAAGCGGCTTGTAGCATATCAATCGTAACTTCAAGCGGCTTGAAGCATATCAATCGTAACTTCAAGCGGCTCGTAGCATACCAATCGTAACTTCAAGCGGCTTGTACAAGCAACATGGAGACTAAAAAGCGTTTTAGAAAAAGCAGGAACCTTATTTCGGGTATCCGAAGTGTTATGACCATCATATTGTGTAGGCCTAAGTGCGCCAATGCGCAACACCGCTGTTGTGGGTGGTCCTTGTATGGCCTACAACTGAAACCCCGCTTCCACAACTACTCCATCACACTTGATTAGACATGAGTGCACTTAGAAATAGGTTGCCATTCTTTCATACTTGTCGATCGCGCCCATGCCATTACCAGTGTAACATTCTGACCGTTACACTTGGGCGCCCTCTTGCAGACACATTTAGATATTTTATATGTTAGCTGCATCTGCAGAAGAATGAACAGAACGCCTTGAAAGAAGTTAACCTACCCAGAGGACTAGTTACTCGTATAAGAAGTAATCAATCCACATTATTTGGGCACATCATGAGAAACGGAAAGGTGGAGTACGTTGAAACAAAGGAACCTTAGAAAAGGAGGAGAGGGGAAGGGGGGGGGGGGAGTGAAAGGGAAGACCAAAAGAGAAGATGCTAGACAGTC
>JACEFZ010009376.1:0-100000 GCA_014155875.1 Cepaea nemoralis
CCACAGAATCATCTGTTCCCAAGCTTTAAATGTTTCTTCAGCTGTCAATTAGAGGGGACGACATAATGAAACAAACATATGGTAGACTTAAAACAACAATAAGCAAAACATTCTTTTCTCCTGAACCAATGATCAGATATAAAACCACCTCGGTGTCTACTACATTTGTAAAACAATCATGGTCGCCGTGCACACAATCAAACTGCATTTGTCACTTCCAGTGTGAGTGCCAAGCAACTTAAATAGGTAGAACGGATAGAAAGTAAATCGAGTCGCCGAACAGATAACAGTATGGGTGGAAAAGAGAGTTAATCAGTGTTCAAAAGTGTGTACGCAGTCGAATGGCTATAAAACGCGCTCCTAGTCGATTTCTCAAAACCTCATAAACTATGCCCACGGGGATAACGCAATCTCCACATTCAAACAATACCTGCGACAATGTGTTTTAATAGTTTCAGCTAAAGTATTATTCATTTACTCACTTTACATAATACATTTCTCCGCCGCATGCACCTGACGAGAAAAGCGAAATATGCAAGGCAATAAACCGTGCAAAGTATTGTTTCCGTGTTTAAATTCACTAAGAGAATACATTGTTTTTAATTTTAATTCTTGTTTGATGGATAGTTGGAATTAAATTAGTTCTACAATATAAAACGTGTGATTTTGTCATCTAAACTCAATATATATAAAAGTATCCCCGAGCCATTTACATAAACGACTTGCTGGCTTCTTCCTGGTTTAATCTATGGCATTTATATCTCACTATGTTGGGTGTGCCAGCTGTTAGTTCGGATACTTCTGTTCTCAGCTGTGCGTCGTTGTTTTCCGTTGTTTTTTCTTTCGTTAATAAGAATTGTGGTCGATTCATTCGTTTGTGTACCTGGTTGCGCGTTAGTCTCCGAGTTTCCAAGTCATCGCTAGCTTTCACAACGAGTGGAGATCGGATAAGTGGCTTTTTATCCGTCGTCAGAAGCTTCGAGTAGACAACAGCTGGAGTACATTATATTGTGATGATAGCTTTTTGTCCATTTCCATGGCAGAATCTACCTGTTGTAGGTGAAATGTTAAACATTTTACTTATACAGTCACAGCTCCGATGGCATTCTGTATTTCTTCTAATAGGTTTCCTGTCTCTTGTTTGTTTGTCTATTAGTTCCAGACAACACGCATGTACTTAACCCAGTTGTTGTTCTTCAGATTTACCATAATTTGTCTGAATTGTAAAATAAACATCGTATTGATCTCAAGCACTAACAATGCGTTTATGCTTGTTCAAAAACAAAATATATTTCTTATGAAAGTAATGTGATTGAAACCTTCTCAAATTGTTAGACAACCATAAGTAAATGAAACGCGTTAAGGGCCCATTGAATGTCTTGAGGCGTTTCGGGTATGTGGTGTTTTAGTAAAAGACTGTTTTTTGTTTTTTGCATATCTCTCTTACAGGAAGTTGCAGTCAACATCGGTATTTTTCAGCTGCTGTTGATGTACTAGGCAAGATTACGCTCAGCAGTTTGCCATTGCTTTCTGAGCGACCGGCTCACATACCCCTAAGTTACCAACGCGGCGAGAATAGCTACCGATTCTCGCGCAGGTTACCTTACTCACGAGAATATACGGAATTACGGAGAAAGACGTTAACCCCTAGGCCAGGGAGACGGCAGTAAAAGACTCTACTGAACAGTAAATTGCCTTGTAAAGCACAAGCTGTCAGCACATGCTGGGGTTGATTGTCACGTCCTATAAGCTACGTGTAACTAGCTTTAAGTAAAAGGCCGTAGTTAGAAGTCTGTGGACCTATTGGGCGGGCAGTGGTTGCAAGCGCTTATCTGTATAGACCAATTGGCATTGGAAGAGTGATGCGATCAGTATGACACAGGCGAATTTACTTCCTAGAACCCTTGCTGGTACACATTTTAGACTGCATCGACTGGGGTGCCCAAGTCAATTAAAAACAAACCTAAAATTACCCGCCTAAATGGGGAATCGAACACATGGCCGTCGACACGTGCTATCCACTGCGCTGCGGCGGCTTACAAACTAGTAGCTGTCTTAACACCCGCCATGTGTGAGCTCTAACAAAAGCAGTGGATTTAATGCCAAATTTCGTTTGGCTGAAATTGCAAAGAAACCCTACATGGCACGCACGAATATCCACATAGATTAAAGTCTTAGCCCACAGATGACACCAGGGGTCTCTCAACACGGTCTACCAACTCCTGAATATCACCCCAGTCTGGGTCTACAGTATACCGGACACACATGCTCTGCACACTACTTGTTGATTGTAACACATTTGTAGATGTGCGACGTATTCACAGTTATGTGGGCACGTTATGAGAAGAAATAATCTGGAGAGCTTTGTGACAACTGGCAAGCTTTACGGGAACAGAACAAGTGGAAGGCAGATATATACATATCTAGATCATGTAACGCCTAATAATCCATACAAAATCACGTGAGCAGATCCACGACTATGGTGATCGTGTGAGATGGCGAAGCAATACCGCCCATTTTTATCGGCATGGCACATGCTGATGATGACGCAACATTCGCACGGGTCCTCCAGTTTCTCACTTATATGGCACGAACAAATATGACTCAACAAACACTGAAACAATTAAAGCCGTTATGCAGGATCGCGGTAAAATATCATCCACTTCCTTACGTTGTACACATCCACGCACTGATCGTTGGTCAACTTGAGACATAGGCACAACGTTATGCTACTACACCACTTAATCACTTCCACACAGTCTACCTTAGGAAGCTATTGAAGATTAAATGGCAAGACAAGATCCCAGACACTGAAGTCCTAGAAAGAGCGTCCATGCCCAGTATTCACACTTTACTAATGCAGAATCAGATTCCCTGGGCTGGTCACCTGACTCGCATGTCAGATCACAGGCTCCCTACACGAATTTTTTTACGGCGAGTTGTTCTGTGGTAAACGCTCCCAAGGCGGTCAGTAAAAACGTTTTAAAGACACTCTGAAGATCTCACTAAAATCTTTTGGAATTATCACAATACTCGGGAGACAGTTGCCAAAGACCGATTTCGTGGTGTACATTATTACACAAAGGTGCCGTCACTTGTGAAGCAAACAGGATTGCAAGAGCTGTGAAAAAAATGCTTTACAGAAAAACCACCGCAGGTGATTTTCCTTCTGGAACGCCAAGCATTCTTTGACCACATTGTCAAAGAACATTTCGGGCCATACTAGGCCTTACCAGCCATCTTAGAACTCACGGCTCCATACTTTCAACCACACTGGATAAAATGAATGGTCATCAACATTTTTGATGGACAGACAACAAACCACTTCAATCCAATGTTCAAATCACTTTTCGGTAAGAGGTCGGCAGTGCTGAAAGGTGTAACGCGCTTAAACATTTCCTTTATGACAACGCCGTAATGGGTTCATTCCTTGAGCCGGTAAGTTTGACTTATTCGTTAATTTCCAGTTGAGATAGTAATGACAAACTATTGAGCGTGAAGTAAATAAACAGTCAATGGGAGCTGGCTGTCATAGTGGCGTCCATTACAGGGTATGCACATTTAAATAATATCTAAGCACATTTGCTTGCCGATCCGGTGGTCATGTCATGTATTCGTGTTTCCATCGAGAAGATGGGTGCATGATGTAGAATTGATAATCTCCAGATGGGTGTATCGGGCGCTGGACATCTTGCATGTAACCGAGAAGCTTTCCGGAAGGTCGCTATCGGACATTCTTATGCAGGTGTGTTCACTTGAGGACTTAGAACCTGGCGACGAGTGCGTACAAGTGCCAACATAGTTCTGTACATCCTTTTCAGTGTGCATCCAACTAGACAATAAATGCAGACAAGACAATCCAGCTGCTGTGGAGGGGGAAGTACCGGCTCTGATCTTCGAGAATTATTTAAAGCATGATGCTGTCAAATACACGGATGGGTCGGTCGTCCTAGGAGTGAGAAGTTCATGGGCCTTCATGGCTCAGGCCGGAGGGAAAACTGTGAAGGAAGAGTCTGGCGCTTTTGCTTTGGCCACATGCAGCCTGACTATGGAAGTCGTAGCAGTAAGTAAAGCAATAACATTGCTCGAGACACAGACATTCAATCGGGCTTGTGTTCTTAGTGACTCAATGAGTATGCTCAGGAGGATAGAGATGGGGTGGGTCCGTAGAGAGTGGCTGCTGTCTCTGGAGCGGTCTCGGCTGGCAAAGATTAGTTTCATCTTCGTGCCAGGGCATGCGGGGTACAAGGGAATGAGCAGGCTGACAGACTTGCAAGTAGTTTTGCTGTGGAAGGCGAACGAGCCATGGATCAGGTAGACAGTCTGAATGCTCTACGAGAAGTAAGTCGTCTACGAGAACCAAGCGATGACTGGGAATCTATAACCATGGTCAGGCTGCAAAAACAGCAAGTTAAAAGAGGTGTGGCTAAACAAGTACACTACGCAAGAAGCCAAAGAAGCGTTATAAACCAACACAGAACTGGTGTCGTTAGCCGCTATAAGCTGCGGGATTTGCTGAGGATGGATCCGAGCACTTATGGACTGAATGGTTCGTTGTTCAATGAGGATGATCTGTCGACTAACTAACTCGTAACTAACTTGCTATTGGAGCGATGTTTTGCAAAGGACATGCTACTGAATGAATGAATGAACCGAAGCGGACATATATGTAATTGTTACATTTACAGGGGTCCCTAGTGTATACAACCTAAATTTGGAATGAGAACATTTTATGGAAAGCAAAGACGGCCACATAATATTCTCTATATAGCCCATCGAGTGCTGATTCCTCTATAACAATATGGCCCTGCAGCATATACCGTAAAAGCCTCCAGGCGGGAAATGTGGTTCTTTACTTCTTGTATAACTACCTCCCCGGGCAGGCTTGGTCTGCGCACATATTAGGAGAAGCATTTCTTCTTGACATTAGAAACATGCTGTTTCTTCCGCTAGATTTGACAAGCTGACAGCGAATCCTGTACAGAAATTATCTTCAATTAAACACGTAAACTTGGCGACAGAACGCATAAATTGGCAATTTAAAAACAAATGCAATTGTTGTTAAAAGTGGATGCGATAACCAGGTGCAAACCACTGACTTTATCTTCGGCAGTATCAAAGGATTTCCGGTCTATTTACTGCAAGACAGTGTTTGACCCCCAAGTGTAAATTTGGTCCTAGTTCTTCGATTCTACTCCTAAGAAGCTGTGCAGGTTAATGAAATAGATAGTGCTTGTATATGTTCTACTGCGTGTGTCTGTGTGCTGTCTGTATGTGTATCTATCTGTCTGCTTGTCCGATTCTACTTGTATGTTTGTCAATCTGACGCTGTCTGTCATTCTCTATGTTTGTCTACCTGTCTGTGTTTCTCTTACATTAACCCACCCATCTGACCCTTTCATAAGAAAACAGCTCTCTCAGCGAACACTTCCTGTTTCTGTCTTGCTAAGTGTAGTCCCTACGGTACAGAGAAAATTAAGAAGAATTGAAACGCGATAATTATATCATTACACAGACAAAAACAACCCAGCTAATCAGCTGCCTCATTATTATTATTATTATTATTATTATTATTATTATTTCTATTATTATTATTAAGTTCGCGTATCATATAAATTATGTATCTCCTATTGCTTGCGATTCACATAACGGTAGGAAATGTGTGTATGTGTGTGTGTGTGTGTGTGTGTGTGTGTCCCCTGAGTTAAACAATATTAAGAGCGTATGACGAAACAGCATCAACAAGAACAATGTGAAATGACTTAAAACAAGCACACTAGGTGTGAATACATAGAATATGCACCACTGAACAATCATTAGCGAAGAAATGAAGGTTCTTAAACTTACATTTGCATACAATTTCTTAGAATACCGATGACCAAGAGGAAAATACTGACATTCTTAAAGATCTGAACATCGAAAGAAACTTGTTCAAAAATATATTTTCTCGGAAACTGACATAATTTAGCTATAATACACGCCACGGTGAATTGAAAATAACAGTGCTGGAGACAGGGGTTGACCAACACGGACATTGGACAATACAATGTCCGAGGGAAAAGGAACTGGGAACAGACAGAGAATCATTTCAGTGGGTAGTGATAACGACGTTCTGCGATGGACCTGCTACACTATATTATGATAATGCTTCATTGAAAACCATTATTTCGTTACAGATTATATCACCAATGCTGGCCTATGTTGGCATGATTTTGCATAATAAAATAATTATCGCCTCTGGTCAAAGCAGTTGCCGCGAATTCTTCAGCTTTATTATGGAAGATTATACTTCTCCATTCTAAGTCTGTTACACGTTCATAAACATTATCTTGGAAATAAAATGTGGCTGTTTTCCCCACATTCCACATTCACGATTGTTGTTTGTGACCTACGACATTAACAGTAATTTCTGGCTGTAAGGGTAAAGATGGTGCTTGGGGTAGAGTTGCCCATGTATTCAAGTGGATACTGGCTTTCTGAAATTATGCTTACAACAAGCTTTTGTTTTGCCCATTCTCCACTACTAGGAGGTACATTTAAAAATATTATTTAATCAAGCTGAGACAATGATGACTTCTTGAATACATTTCAGAAATGTATAGGACTGTTTAAGTTTCGGATATATATATATATATATATATATATATATATATATATATATATATATATATATATATATATATATATATATATATATATATATATATTACCACCACTATATAAAAACGTAATGACAAGACTGTTGACAGCAATGATACGGGAATCCCTAAGGAAAATGATGAGGCACAATGGGATCATCATTATCATCATCATCAAGTGCCCTGCCAGCAGGCGTAGGCGTTCATGGCTCTCCACAGATCTTTGTCTTTGGTGTTCTGGATCAGCTCTGCTGATAATATTCCTCATGCCACCGTCTCAATCCATCGAGCTTCGTTTCTCTCGGTCTGCCTCTGCCTGTCTTTCAAGTTGTCACGATGTTCTCCAATGTTTCTCTTCTCGTCGCATGACCAAAGAAAGCTGTTTGTCTCTTTCTTATTGTTGTATATAATGTTCTAGTTTCATTAGCCTCTTTCAGGAAATCGTTGTTAGTTACTCTGGCTGTCCAAGTAATTCGCAACATTCGTCTAAAAAAAAGCCACATTTCTGTTGCTTCTAAGTTCTTCCTAATTTGTTCATTTACATTCGAAATTCCACTGCCATACAGCAAAACTGGTTCTGTATAGCATTTCAGCACTCGCTTTCTTACATTCATTTGATAGTGACTTATTGTATAAGATACACTTCATTTTCTGAAATGCGGATTTTGCCTGCCCTATTCTGCTCTTAATCTCTGTTGTTCATCTTACATTTGATGTTATAAATGCCCCAAGGTATTTAAAATTATGCACTTGGTTACGAATTTTCCCTTCTATATCTATGTCATATTTTGTAGTTATCATTTTCTTTGACATCACCATTGTTACTGTTTTCTTGATATTTAAGGAGAGTCCTTTTTAGCACTCTCTGTTACTACAATGTCCAACAATTGTTGTAGGTATGTTGCATTATCTGCCACTAATGCTGTGAGATCTGTATACAATGAGGTAGCAGACAATTATTAACTTAATAAGGACAGTATGTACAGAGATGACACGCAGAGTTCTTCACCAAGGAATACCAACAGACACCTTTGAAATAAGGCCATGTCTGTGATAGGGCTACTAGTGTCACAAGTATTATTGTGTAATGTCTATAGATTGGATTATACAGCCAGCGATCATTACTGCCGGATTATCTGGACTTGGCAATTAGATCTGAAAATGCATAGGGAAAGACACAGATCATCACATCATCATACGCCCTGCCTACTGGCGTAGCCGCCTATTCATTTCCATAAACCTCAGTCCCTGATGATGGGGATCAGCTCTGGTGATGGTATTCCTACATACCACAGTCACAGTCCATGCAACATCGTTTCTCTCTGCCAACACTTGCATCTTCTACCGCTTTATTTATTTTATTTTTATTTTTTTGTTTTTCATTATATGACCGAAGGAAACTGTCTCGACTTGATATTTGTATACAGTGTTCTGCTTTCATAATATATGATAGGAGATGCCTTGAAAGATTAGAACAAGAATTGCCATCGCGAACGTAGCCTTTTGCAAGATGAAAAACATACTGACCAATAAAAAGATATCAATTGAAATGAGAAAAAGAATGTTGAAGTGCTATATAGAACTTATACTTTTGTATGGATGTGAAGCGTGGACAATAAGCAGTCAAGCAGAAAAACATCTGATGGTTGTGGAAATGTGGTTTCTGAGGAAAATGCAAAGAATACCATGGTCAGACAGAAAAACCAATGAACAAGCCCTCTAGAAACAAATGAAGATCGTAAACTGATTAAAGTCATTAGACGTAGACAGTCAAAATGTTTTGGGCAAGTTATGAGAAGAAATGAAGTGGAGAACTTGGTGACAACTGGCAAGATCGAATGGAACAGACCAAGGGGAACACCGAGAAGTAAGTACCTGGATGGCTTGGCCACGTGGCATGATCGAGACAGAAACACAGAGTTGATCCACGACTGTGGTGATCGAGTGCGATGGCAAAACTTGACCGCCCACGCTTATCGGCATGGCACATGATTGATGGATGGTTCTACTTTCTTTATATGACCAAATAAGCCATCCTGTATTTGTATATAGTGTTCTACTTTCATTAACCTATTCCAGACAACGTTGTTTGTTAGTTTGTTAGATACAAAGTAAATAGCGGTTTAACGTGATTTGATTGTGAACCTGTGCTTCAATAAGGTGTTAAGGATTTTTTAAATGTTGCACATCCCTTACATGACGTTGCAGTCAACACCATCATTTTTCAACTGCTGGTAATGTATTAGGCAAGTTTTTACGTTTAGTAGTTTGCCATTGCTTTCTGAACGACCGGCTCACATATCCCCGTAAGTTACCAGGGTGGCGCGATCCCCTGCCGATCTCGCAGCTGCTGTTTTTCCCACGTGGATATACGGTATTAGGAACAATTTCGTTAACCCCTTGGTCAGTGATGATTAAGGGTAGAACAAGATACAAGTGATGGCCTCACCAGGGACCAGATCCCCGCTGATCTAATGAGCGAGACCGGAATACTAAACTTGTTGTCACCTGCTCCTCTGTGCCTGTTATTTCTCGGCTCGGTAAAATTGTTGTAACTTGGGTTTGCTCGCAGCTCATTAGCGTCGGTTTAGAATGTAACAAACAATGTGTGCAAGATGCTACTGTACGCTTGCTAATATGTACGTGCATTTAACGTATGAAGCTCCAAGACAATTAGGATTCGGAAAATAGAAATGTGATGAGGAATAGGTTATATAAAGTAAAAACATTTGTAATGTTTCAGAATTACAGACTATACAATATACTGTTAAGTACGAAAACTAATCTTGCTTATATAATGTCCATCGTGAACTTGTCTTGGCTGTTTATTTATGTATGTATTCTGTTTGTTTTTGTTTTATGAGTGGTACTACAAGCGTATGCATTTGTTGTGTGTGCCTTTGCGTAATAGACGCCTAATTATGTTTATTTTCATTGAGTACTCCTGTATCCAAGTATTTAATTTATTTTAATTCGTCTCTCTTCTTTGCTTTGAAGGAGTAAATTCTATTAATGTAATTTTTTTTTTCCGCGTATCCTTTACAGGACATCGCTGTCAACATCAGCATCTTTTCAGCTGATTGTTGATTTCTTAGCAAGATTACGCTCAGTGGTTTTCTATTGCTTTCACGTTACTCACAAGAGATTATGGGATTACTGAGAAAGTCGCTAACACCTAGGTCAGGGAGACCGGCATTAATGTAATACAAAAGTAAATACACTCACATCGGAAAACGTTGTGCAGTTTGAAGAAGCGTACCAAAAATATCAATACACCTCTCATGTTATAAGAAACATAGTTGAACTAGTTAAGTTATAAGACGACAGAGAAGCAACAGTGTCTGTTTCTATATAAACTGTAGCAGAAACCAAGCTGTGTCTGAGGTGTATACCATCTAAACTGTTTCACTCCCCACCATCTATCGCTGTTTCATAAGAAATATAATATCTCGCTATCATACTGTCATCAAGTGTCATGCCGATAAACGTGGACGGTTATGGTTCGCCATCTAAATCAATTATCAGTTTTAGATCAGACCTGTGTTTTTGTGCCGATATTTTATTGTAGCCAAGCCATCCAGGTATTTATAACTCTGCCTTCCATTTCTCTCTCCCCATAAATTTTGCAAGTATATTTCTCCTCATACCGTGCTCAAACGACAGTCTTCGTCTAATTTATCTCATTAATTTACCGTTTTCGATTGTTTCGTTGTGGACTTTCTCTCTCTCTCTCTCTCTCTCTCTCTCTCTCTCTCTCTCTCTCTTTCTCTCTCTCTCTCTCTCTCTCTCTCTCTCTCTCTCTCTCTCTCTCTCTTTCCTTTCTTTTTTTAAAATACGTTCGCGGAATTCGTTGCATTCTCCACAGAAAGCAAATTGCCAGTGCCATTAGATGTTTTTTTGGCTTCGATACTTATTGTCCATATTACACATGCATATGTTGTTTGCTTGCTTTAAATTCAAGCATAGCTCATAGACGCTATTCCTATTAGCACTGGACATAATAGTGCATGTGGATTTGCTTTCCCTATTACCAGTGTCACTCGCCATCAAGCGAACCCACTGCGACCTCAGAGGTACTTGTAATTTATGCTACAAAGTCAAGGACGAGAAGTCAACATTTTAATCTAACCGACCAGTGTAGAGTTTAAACTCTCTAACGCAGGATCTCCACACCGGATGTTTAAGAACGAGCGTTCTTAACCATTTGGCCATGCTAACCTCACATATGTATATAGCAGTATATGTTCTATATAGCACATCGATACTCTATTTCTCACTGCAATTGAAAGTTTTTCTATTGATGAGTATATTCCCATTCTAACTCCATTAATCTCCAACATGCAATTCTCTTATATTGGACATGTAATATGTTGTCATGTAAACTGTATCATTGTCCAACATGCCACCCTGTTGAGGTATAGTTCTCTCTTTTAGAGGAGCTAACCATAGATTCGCCGGTCTCCCTGACGAAGGCGTTATTGACTTTCTCTGTAATCCCGTATATCCACGTAGGATAATGCAGCTGTGCGAGATTCGGTAGCGGATCCCGCTGCGTTGATTACTTAATGAGGTATGTGAGCCGGTCGCTCAGAAAGCAATGGCAGACTAATGAGCGTAATCTTGCCAAGACATCAACAACAGCGGTAAAATGCTGGTGTTGACAGCAATGTCCTGTAAATAGCATATGCGAAGAAAAAAACACCAAGATTCATAGATTGGCAGAACAGTGTTAGCACACCATTGCCGACTAATTGGAATATGTTAAGTAAAGGATTCTTTTTGCTCGCCTTAAAGCGCATTGGCCATATGGTGATCAACCCATATTGGATAGACTCATCAGGACCCCACACATGATGTGGTAAATATCACAAAGGCCGACTTTCCTTCCTGTGATATATCCTGGTATCCGTTGTAGCTGGGTCGAAATGAGACCCCATAGAGATTTTCGAAACCTGCCTCGGTCAGAATTCGAACTCACGACTCTCGAGCTGGTAGACTAGCGCCTAGCCATAACACTACTGCTGCTGTCGTGGATATTGTCCTAGGGTAATATTTTCGCGACGATATTAAAGAAGTAGAGATGCTGTCAGAATCATCACACACATCATCACAGTCGACTCGACGCGCTATCGAGATCAAGTCGCCTTATCGGTTAACGTAGAGGATGCCTCGCGTTAAAAGTGCCGCTCAGAGACATGCGCTATATGCAGACGGGAAGAAGAAGGTAGAGGCGAGGAAGGCCGCTACGATTGCTGAGCCTATATCTACGAGCAGTAGTCCGGCTCCTACACCAGCTGAAGCCGTCCCAATTGATGAAGAAACAACAACTCAAGCCAGCAGCACGAAGACGATGCAGCCCAATCTTCCAGTGACCTCCGCACAGGAGGAAACAACAGCACCATCTGAGGACTTCACCGGCAGAATACTGCTCAAACAGACAAGCGTGGGAGAAGCTAAACTGTCGGCGCTACCATCAGACAAGATAATCAGTCTGTTGGAAAACGAGCTGGGAAGACACAGCATCAACCAGCTGCGCAAGACACCTGGTGGAGTAGTGGTCTCCATCAATAAAACCCCCAAAACCACAGCACTTATCCAGAAGATAACACAAGAGAAGAAAGCCACCATACAGCTTCACCACGGCATAGTATTGGAAGCCGCCCGACACAGCATGATGAAACGACGGGTCATTAAACGAGTCAAGACCCATCTCACCAACGACCAGATCAGGGAGTTGCTGACAAGGGAGAACCACAAAAACAAGATCACCAGTGCCGAGAGGATCATCGGAAAGAACAACATCCCCTCAACTGTCGTCGTCGTAACATCAGAGGACCGACTGATCCCTCAGTACATCAGATTGGAAAAGAAAGACCAAGTACAGAGCACTACATACCGAGAGTGCTGCAGTGCTTCAAGTGCCAGAAGTTCTGGCACACCCGTGCCACCTGCAAGAGTGAGGTTGAAGTTTGCAGATATTGCTCTGGACCTCATCCATACAGTCAGTGCCAGCATGCAAAGATCGACAAGGACTTCAGGAGACCTAACAATAACAAAAAGTGCGCCAACTACCTCGGCAACCACGGTGCCAGGTACCTCGGCTGCCCTGCCACCAAGACAGTAAGGAAGCCATGAAGATCGCCATCAAGACTAAAATGCCCTATAAAGAAGCTAGGAGGCAGTACGAGGCCACCAATCGACTCACAAAAAGCGACAAAGCGCAGCTGGAAGGCCAACTGAAGGACCTGCGATCAAAGTTCAACAGCATGGAGGAAGGAAAAGAAAAGTCACAAGAGACTCAGATTGAAGCCGCTCAGCGCATCCTGGACGAAACGAAGCAAGTTTAGCAGAAGATTGGGCAGGATGTCGCTCGAATCGCTGTTATACAGGCTGAGACAGAAGAAAGGCTATCAAGCAGGGAGAAAGAAAAGGACAAGAAACAAGAAACACAGACAACGACCGTTCATCGCATCCTAGACGAAATGAAGGAAGTTCAGCAGAAGATAGAACAGGATGTCGCTCGAATGGCTGCTATAAAGGCTGAGACGGATGAACAGCTACTCAAAATGCAAAACACTTTTCATGAGATGCTCGACCTGCTCCATACCAAGACCCAGACAGCCACACCTGAACTAGAGGATACAAGAGCACAAACAGAAGAAGAAGCAACAGAGGAAGAACGATATCGCTCACCACCAAGACACCAGGAGAGACGACAACTGGTAAAACTCCCTGAAGGAAACAGCACAATATGACGGGGTGGGTACCCAATTACTCCAGGCGCCAACAAGTGCGCGACTCTGCCCAGACATGAAATACCTCATCAAGAAAGTAACGAACGTAATATACCCATCAGAAACCGGGAAGCTGACAACAAGCAGCCCAAAGTACGAAAGACAAACTTCAAGCTACACCATAGACACCCTACATAGCGAAGTCGAAACCCGAAGACTGAAAGGGGGTACTCGTACCAAAATTTGGATTGGATTGTCCAAAATCATGCCAGTCGCGTTAGCTCTCTGCGCGGATAAGATCGAATATCGAGAGCAAAGGCTCATCCTGGCCATAAATGCTGAGCACCTCTACGCAAATAAGGCCTACCCGCATACTCAGAGTATGGCTCTGTTAGATGGCCCCTTGGAGACGGCACTCGGTAGCGAGTCGGGAGAAAAGCTTCTACATCAGACTTACCTGAAGAGAGGAAAACATTGTTTACGGCTCGGGCGACCGAAAGTCAAGACACAATCTTAACAGTTAAATCTCTCTTCTAATGGGTTTTCAACCAACTAACCACGCCCAGCTCTGTGACAATGTGTTGGTACCCATATTATTATACTGCAGCAAGTGATCACGAGTAATTACAACATCGAAGGAGCTTATGAATCCGTGTCCACTGGACTGGCTGACCATTGCACTATGCATCTCGATTCCTGCAATGTCAAACACCAGTGACAAGCTTCAAATATGGTTTTCTACGACTAATACATTCACTGGGTAGCTGGATCAGATAAAGGATTTAACAAAGTCCTCACATAAATCAGCGTCAAGCGTAGACAGATAACTGTAGATAGTAGAATTAGCAAATTATAATAATAATAAACATGGAAAGTGCCCAACGCGTAAATGTAGATAGTAAAAATATCTTGAATATAATTATAACAAAATGAGAAATGTCCATAGAATAAATGTAGAAAGTAGAACATGTAATAATTATAATTATAACAAAATTGATTGATTGATTGATTGATTGATTGATTGATTGATTGATTGATTTAGGAACCGATATCACAGCATTCGGGGCATTCCCATAAGCGCTCCGTCTCCATCCTCAGAAGCCAGAGAAGAGTTCCAAAATGAGAAATGCCAACAGAATAACTGTAGATAGTAAAACTAACATAATTATCTTAGAAATATGAGCAACGAACCTAGACTTAGAAGGCTTAAACTATTAATACATACATTAGTTTCACATCGATGCTAAAATATAGCGTTCTTGTTGCTTTTTGTTTTTAATTACCACGCGTGACTGCTACGTGTGTGTTTTCTGAAGACACTGGATGAATATAAGTATCCGGCGTGACTGTTTTATGTGACTTTTGTGTAAATGTATGTTGTTTTTGCCAAGTTTCACATCCCTTGGGTATAATGTGGATTTTGTTTTAATACAAACGGATTTTCGAGGATGTATCTCTCCATTAAAGCATGAAATTGCTACTTAGCGTCTCTCTAACTATAAGACCGGAATGTGTCCCACTAAGAAAATGTATACGTTATCTTGTGTTGTACGACATACCGCGCCATACGTCGGCTATCATTTGTGTGGTCAAATACTGCTAGTGTTGTGGACTTATAAATTACACTCAGTCAGTACCCGTACTCTCTCTGAAATAATTTACAGAATATTTATATTGCTTCTGTAGGAAAACCGCCGGCCTACAAGGCGTAGTACTTACAGACGCGATTTGTAAGCCCGCTTACCCGCGTGCGAAACACAGCTGCGACCCATTTGGAAGCAGACTGCGTTGCGCTGGGTTTTAGCGACATCGTATGGGAGCCCGTCGTTCAGAAAGCAATGGCAACCTACTGAACGTAAACTTTCCAAGTATCAAAAATAGCAGCAAAATGCTGGTGTTGACAGCGATGTAATGTAAAAAGGATATGTTTAAAAAAAAAAAAAATGAAGAAAAGCTGAGTATTCAATGCGAGCTGCTATAAAGCAAAGTTCAATAACGATCATGCGATATGATCGTTGCTGTTGAATCTCTTGCGTCCCACAACAGTTTGTTTTTATTTTTACGTTTTTTACATTAATTAAATCTTTTTAGAGTCGATTCTACCCTTTGGTGGTGATCATATCCGACAACAGCTTTCTTTCTTGTGTACTGTCAGTAATTCATGACACCGATGTTCCTGCATGTCATGCTGTCGTACTGTCACTAAGTTTCTCTTTCGGTCTTGGATTCCCACCCATCGTGACGTACTTCAGCGTTCCTTTCTCGTGACGTGCCTAGGGAATGTGTAGTTTCCTTTTGATTCGAATAACCAATTCCTCTTTTTAGTTAACCACTATCGGGATGTCTTCATTATGTTTTGTATTCGTCCGCGGTGTTTTCATTAGTCATCTGTAAATCTACACCTGTGCAGATTTTACACAATTTCTCACTTGTCTGTAAATTGTTCACGATTCACTTCTGTACATTAGGATTGGCTCCATATAGCTCTAAAGATCTCTCCTTCTTACTTCGATTGAGAAAGATATATTTAACATAATATTATTCGACTTATGAAATGTTGCTTTTGCTTGGATATCATGGCGATTTAGACTCCGTGGCGAAGTAGTCAATCCGTTTGACTCGGGCTCCGAAGGTTGTGGGTTTGATTCCGGGCCTCGTCCTTCGGTTCACGAATGAATATTTTCGGAGACTCCTGTGGGCTGTCACTAGAGCTACAGAGTTCGTGTTTTGTGCGGTGCTTTCCGCGCTGGGGAAAGAGACCGAGCCATATGGGATAAAACCCGGTGCAATGAAGTCAAACTTGTCCACTTTTAAGCGACGTTTTAAAGCCGATTTAGAGTTTACTTTCCAAGTCAAGTCCTGATACCCTTGTTAGGCTATGACGACCTGGGTGGCCCAGCTATATTACTTTTAAATGTTACTCCGATACGGACGGATGCCCACTGGGCCGGTAGGCGAGTTTCTGGATACCTAGCTACCAGGTCCCTCATCTATACTAATGAGCATAACAAAATACCCCCAATGTAAAGTGAGAACCTCGCCATAGTCAGGAATTCTTGCACTGTGATGAATTTCTGCTCCTGTCATCTTTGGGAGGAGACTGGGACACTTAACAAGGTATCAGAGTGTACTGAAAGGTATCCCTTTCATATAAAGCTGCATTTGTGATATCTGAAGGCTTCCATGGCTAATTGGTTAAAGTGTCTGATTGGCATTCCGAAGGTCGCTGTTTCGTTCTCCGGACTGCGTCGTTCGACAAGCAGTTTGGCGAGTCGGCTGGCTGTTAAATTCGCTGCAAGGAAGTCGACTCTCTTGAGCATACAGTCATATTCCAAATACGCTCTATGGTATACAGACGGGTAGATAACTTTGTTCTATTTCGTTTAGTTTGTTATTTCTACAAATAACACTAGTTAACAAATTTTCAAACGTCATTTGTATTATAATTTAAAAACATAATTTCTGACTGATTTTCAAATGCCTATTTCAAATATCATAATGAAATCCACTAACTTGCTCTGGTGATTTTTTTTTTTTTTTTTTTAAATGATGAATTTACAAGACGGTAATACAAATAAAGCATGCCTGTTTAATTCTCCGGAGTGAACAGTTAGTCTTTCTACTTTAGCATTATACAAATTGTGGTTGCATACTTAATTAATTGATATTTCAACATACATTAAAAAAAAAACTGAATCATTATTTAAAGTTCACACTTGCTTTAAAACGGCATATTTGAAGCAATTCCGTCATTATTCAGCCGCTGTTCGAGCTCTCTTTGATTGCTTCCTGTAGTCTATCGATGAAGAGTCTCTTGTCACAGTCTAACTGTACTAAGCAAGCATTGAATGGTTACATTTGTCTTAATACTTTGTCTTCATAGAAATCGTTCACCATGCTCACCACTGACAGCTCCACAGGTTGAAGTAAAGACATCCAAATGAGAATCTAGAAAACGAATTTTCAAAGATATGTTGCAGCCACGACGCTTAGTTAGTTAGTTAGTTAGTCGAGGCTCCAACTTCACGGCAACGGGTTGTCCCCATTATGCTCCATTCCCGTGCCAGCGAAAATCACACAAAATGCTCCCCACTGTCCAGTGTGAAAAGTGGAATAGACAGGAGTCTCGGCAATCCAACAAGTCCGCACATGTACACTGTGCATAGTGTCGCCGTCAGAATCTCACCACAAAATCCATCCAAGAATACCACAGTTCATCGTCGATAGGCTCGGCAATCACCAGAAAGACCTCACTGATCCGGTTTTTCTCACATGGCTAGGTCTCTTACCGCAGAGCGACCCGCCGAAAGTGTCGCACAAAGCACGAACTCCGCAGTTTCAGCGCCGACTCCAAGGAGTCTCCCAAAAAAAAGCACTCGTGAACCGAAAGGGCAAAACAGTTAATTCAGCAATCGCCGGTCGGTAGCCATTGTTCCGAACATGTACAGGACAGATGTAAAAGCATTCCACGCGAATTTCACAGCTCATGTGTCGCCCACGCACTCACTCAGTAGCAGAGCGACGGAACCATGTACTACCAGTCCAACATGAAGAAAATGCGATTGCAAACCGTAGCCACAAGCATAAACACGCCACATGCTTTAACGGCTCAACGCTTAACCGCCATGCTGGCGAACAGAAGTCCCGCTTATACTTCAGAAGGTCTACAATTTCACTGTAATTATCAGATCTGTTGTTTCCAAGAGTATTGTCCTCCACTGGCTTACATGCTAGCCATTATGATTTTTCCTTCCCATGCAACACGCAAAGAAACTTAGCATGTAGAAGATTTCGAATTTTCGGACCAACACATACTTCCTCTCTTATTTTAGCTTCACTCAGTTTTTAAACATCCGTTGTCTCCATTAGAATGTGAATACAATTTGGGGATCTACGGTAAAGAAATATAAAATAACACAAAGTAATGCAGCTTTACAGAACAGAATTATGAAACATACAGGACGTTGCCGCGACTAGCCTTCATCAGCAAACAAATACATAATCACAACACAACATATAGTCACGGAGAAGACCCTCCGCTAACTACATTAAGGCATAAGGACGGGATGAAAAGAATAACAAGATGAAAACAAAATGAAAGCAATGAAGAGAAAATGAAAATTTGAGAAAAAATGTTGCTACTTATCTCAGAGATAAGCAGCAAAATGTTTTTCAGATGTTCATTTTCTCTTCTCATCTTTGTACTCATCTCATCCCGTCCTTACGCCTTGATGAAGTCACCAGAGGGTCTTCTCCGTAACTATATGTTGTATTTTGTGTATGTATTTGTTTGCTGATGAAGGCTAGTCGCTGTAATGTCATGTATGTTTCGTAATTCTGTTTTGTTTAGCTGCATTACTTTGTGTTAATTTATATTCTTTTCTCTATTATTTGACAAACTTTTTCATGAGACACAGCATTAATGTGCAAGGGAGGCAACAAAATCTTGCCTGTGTCATCATGTGCTGGGTTCTCAACAGTCTTACTGCCAGGCTGCAACGACTGCCTGATCGGCCAATGTCTTCTGGTATAATGGTCAATTCGTGCACGGCTATTCCACTCACAGAGAAAGCAACACTCCTTGGTGAACCAAACCCTATGGCCGAAGCAAAAGAGCGACCACTTTTAAGTCACCGCAACAGTTGCGTCATATATACATACAGCGTGTTTGTAAAGTCTCATTACACTTTGTATGTAGAACTAATTTGACAAATGAAGTACACGACATCATCAAAATATATGATCCGCAGTCCATCGTGAAGCACTATGCAGCGAATGGCTGTCGTCTGCTTAAGTAATTCTTTGCACTCCGAATAGAATGATGTTATCAACGGAAGAAAGAATATTTTGGTTGAACAAGTGTTTGGACACACGGAAATAACAACAGACACGTTGCAGAAGGTGTTTGCCAATATGAAGAGACGTGTACAGTCATGTCTCGAAGCCCGTGGTGAAATTCCCAATAACTGTTATAATGAATACTTCATTGGTACTTTTCAGCTTCCACAAAACAGCGTTAGACCATAGCAGTAGTTATTGTAACTTATTTAATGAAATGTTTAGCACATTTGTTAATGACGTCATGTACTTCATATTTCAAATGTGTTCTGCATACAGTATATTGATACTTTACAAACACCCTGTGTGTGTGTGTGTGTGTGTGTGTGTGTGTGTGTGTGTGTGTGTGTGTGTGTGTGTGTGTGTGTGTGTGTGTTCGCGCTTGTGCACGTGTATGCGTGTATGCATGTATGCATGTATGTATGTATACACCATAATTACATTAATTAATAGCCAATAAACATTGTTAAATTTCATTTTCGTTTTCGGCACATCAAATTTAGTTAAGATAAGATATTTTCATAACCTGGTACATTTTGGTTGTTGACTAGTGTAATCTCTTTAAATGCCACAGTGTAGTTCTTGTTTGTGGGGCTTTTAAGCGTGGCTCTTTTCCCACCTCATGGTTATCCCATTAAGAATTCATTATTCCATAAAGAAAATTGCACAATGTGCTTTGAAAAGATCAATACAAGTTCACGGGGTTCATATAATTGGTCAAATGTGCTTTACTTTAGTTAATTGATTTTAATGCAGACGTGTTACTTTGAAGATAACAAATACATCATTCAGGAAAGAGAACGGTAAATGCTTTTGTGACAATGCGATTACATAATTAAACATTGTTGACGACAAACCTTATTCTCATTCGTGTTGTTCTACTTCAGTTCCGTCTCCTTCTATTTCAATTTGAGAGAGGGGGAGGGGTAGAGCCGTAATAGGACAAGCACAAAGCATACGATGTTGTGATAACAATGGCAGAGGGGTCTTTGAGCCTGAGGAATAAAGGCCGCCTGGCTAGTGCAGTCGCCGCGAACTGTGCAGGTTAGGATTTTCTTTTTGCCCCCGACAGAAAAAAATCCGACACCTTACCGAGGGATCGAACCCGGGTCTCCCGAATGAGAGTCCGACGTTCTAGCCTCTCGGCCAGCCGCTCCTTTGTATTCTGTACACGTTATTTATTCGCGGCTAGACCAGCACACTTATTTCCTTGAATAAAATATAAAATATTAACAAGTGATCAATGTAATAAACACATATAACACATGTGTCAAACTCAAGGCCCGCGGGCCACATCCGGCCCGCCGTACAATCATATCAGGCCAGAGAGGTCTCAACCGACGTACACATATATTCGGCCCAAGAGAGAATTGTAGGCAAAAATATTTTTTTATGGTCACGATGTTAAGTGCAAATCAAATTCCCTAATTAGCAGCCTTCCGAATGATAGGCTACATGTGAGCGTTCTCGCAAGCCTCGCGCTTCCAATGCTGTAGGCTCTTTTTCAAACTCGGTGATTGGGATCAGCAGTGCAGTGTTCTGTGAACACCCTGGGTGTTGTCTCTGGAACTACGGAGTTCGTGCTCTGCACGACGCTGTTTGCAGGCATATCTGCAGAAAGAGACTGAACTACATGGGATAAATACCATGTATAAAAAATAGTACCTCTATCCCTCCAGAAATGCTAACCTGGTAAAAAATCGCACGCTAAAGAGGGATGTGTTGGCTTAAGAGTCTCGACCCAAGGGTGCCTAGCTTAGACACACCGCAATTTCATCTGGGGAAAAAAATACTCCGGAAGAACGCAGAAGAAGAAGAAATACTTCTATCCTTTAAACCCCATGATAACTGTAATTATAGATAAAACATCTACTCGAGCGGATATTCAGTAGTTTGAATTGTAGATGATTTTCCTAACGCAAAAGACACTAAATAAAGAGATTGTAACGAAAGTGCACTTACTCCACTGGATGATTATTAATGTGAAGTAATGATGGCTCCTCTCCTGACATTGATACACATAATGTCAACTACAAAACTTGAAGACTTATTTCCTCTTTGTTCTATGGTAAACGAGAAGCGACAACAATAGATAGAAGGACACGGAGACAGACAGACAGACAGAAAAAACAGATAGACGATCAGATGGATAAAGTGAACAAAAGATAACAAGAATCGAAAGCAATAAAAAAATTTTAATAAAATTTAAGGAGTGAAAGACAATCAAAATAAAGAAAAGAACAAATTAAAGAATGAACAGCAAGAAAAGAACGACGGAATGGAAAGACGTAACCACAAGAAATACTAACAGAAAGAAACAGATAAGGCAAGAAGTTAAACTGAGAAGTAAGTTAACCATTTTCAAGGACAGAAAAAAACACACGATATAACCTTGTTGTGGCAGTAATCCCCTAAACTTTGACGTAACGGCAAAGTCTGAGGCTTGGCATTCTCTTCCAAAGTTAATTGGTGAAGACTACAGAGACTAACACTTTGTTTAGCTGTAATGAGTCCCTGAAGGCGATGCTATTATTGCCATCGGGAGAGAGTTCCATTGCTGAACTTCTAAGCTCCGTTATAATGAACTTATTATTTATAGGCTGGGATCATTAAAGTGCAATTTAATTGTTTCCTGTTAGGTAATATTTGAGCACAAGAGTTTAGTGACTGTCACTGACTGACCATATGGCTTCAATACTTTTTTGGTGGGGATGGGGTGGGAGTGTGGTCGGGTGATGGAGGTAGGGGGACACGTTGTGGCTGAGAAGTTACGTCGTCCATCCTAATATTCAGAATGTACCGGGTTCGATGTCTGCTTAGGGATGTTACTTTTTTCCTAGAACGGCTGACATGTAATGGTATCTCGCGGCCCCCTGATCTCTTGGTTAATGAAATCGACACTTAACCTTATCGGATAAGGATCAAAATCAAGAGCTGTGCAAGTTGTGTTGACCCATGGCAGTTGAAAATCTAAGAAATCAGAAAGGGTATGCCGGAAGATACCAGTTCAGGAAAACATAATATTTGGAAAGGTAAACCTACCCACGAGGAGATAGGGCCCATGATATTGGACATAATCTGTCTAGAGGAAGCAATAGGATATAGGATAGAAATTGTCTGGGGAAAACACACGTTACACATGTGTATATTGGATGGACATCTGTCTAGAGCTGTGGTTCTCAAACGGTGGGGAAGTAACCAACAGGGGGGAATTTTAGGGTTTCCAAAGGAGGAATTAAGATTATTTCAAGATCGCGTTAATACAAGAACCAATTACTTGATATTGTTTTTCTCTCCATACTTTACAGTACTGTACTTCTCGCTCTTCTGAAATTAGCTTTATAACGTAAGTAGATCCTCGAATCACGTTTCATGTAGACGTCTAGGCTTGTTGTAGTATGTGTTATTAAAGTAAGCTTCAATGTTTACGTATACTGTGTAGGGGCTGGGTGGAATTATAGGGAGGAAATACAAGCAGACGGGGGGGGGGGGGGGGGGCTGGTCGGAGAATGACGTTCTGAACATATGGGTAAGGAGTGCATGGGCCAAAAACGGTTGAGAACCTCTGGTCTAGAGGTAGAACACCGTACACGCAGAAGTCGGACACACCGACCTCTGAGGTGTGTAACTCGGTGTGACGCAGCTTCTTATGTTCTACTCTATGAGTACCGATGATAGAAATGTAACGGAAGAGCTTAAACGAAGAACAAACATAGCTCGATACACAAACTGAAGCAAGTGAAACCTACATGGCTTGAACAGTTACAACAACAACAGTCAGAAAACTGAAATCAAGCGTATTTCGTGTTATGCGGGAGTCACCCTGACGAAGTGGTATCACCGCCTGCTTCGAGCTCCGAAGATAATGCATTCCATCCAGGAAGGAATACGTCGTTCTGTTCAATAGTGCAATTTTTTCGTAGGCTCCTGGGGGTCGTCTTTGGAACTACGAAGTCCGTGCTTTGTGTGACGCTGTTGGCAGGCCTTTCTGCGGACCGAGACCGAGCCAAATGAGATGAAACCTGGTGCAACAAAGACGAACCGTTATTTGTTTTTATTTGTTGTTCCAAACTTTAATATTTAACAAATCGACAAAAACGCGACGTGTCGTGTTTGAATATGAATGTGAGTTAGTTAGTTGCATTTCCTTTACAGAATATAGCAGTCAACATTAGCATTTTATGCTGTTGTGATCTCTTGGCAAGTAGTTTGCTATTGTCAAACCGTGTTGGCTACTACGTGCAATTGATTACTGTCATTGAAATTAGAACTTGGAATGCTAGAACAATGAGTGCAGATGGAAAATTAGAACATATCAAACAAGAAATGGAAAGAGAGAAGATTAATATTTTAGGAATGTGCGAAACGAGATGGAAAGGGGCTGGGATCAAGACAGGAGAGGATTGTAAGATTATGTATTCTGGGGGAGAAGAACGGTAAAGAGGTGTAGCCATTATATGGAATCGACAAACATCAAATTCTGTTAAAGGATATTGGGCCGTGTCAGACTGAGTTTATGTTAGTAAAATTAAACGGAAGACCTTTTAAAATAAATGTCATTCAAGTATGTGCTCAAACAAATGAATGCAGTGAAGAAAGCATAGAGGAATTTTATTATGATTAAAAACCAGGTAGATTACATCCTAATTAGCAGAAGGTTTAGAAATGCTTTAATAGTCGTAAAAGCAGACCCAATGCAGACTGTTACAGTGACCACAGATTAATTACAGGCACAATTAGGATAAAGTTAAGGAAAGTTAAGTATACAACAGGAAACCCTAAATATGATTTGTTCCAAATTGAAATCTGACAAAGAAATACAAGATAATTTTAACATAGAAAGTAAAGAACAAATGTGATGTATTGTCTAATCTAGGGATTCACTTTCAAGATGTGGAATGGGAAATGTTGAAGAATTCAGTCAGTTGTGCTGCAGAAATATATAATCAATAATTAAAGAAATTGGGTCGTAAGACATGGATGACATGAATAAATTTTACAATTAATGGAAACAATAAGACAGAATAAAAATAATCCTGCTAAATACGTAGAAATTCATAGAAAAGTCAGAAAATTATATAAGGAGGTAAAAGAAGCATGGCTCGAGAAAAACTGCATAGAAATTGAAAAACAATACAACAGTAAAAATATCAAACTAATGCACAAAAGTATTCAGGAGTTCACTAATCAAAGTACACATACATCAGCAGGCTTGCTTAAGACAAAATATGGAAAAATCATAATAAGAAAGATCAGATGTTACATGTATGGTCAGATTATGTGTAAAATCTGTATGATGATAACAGAGAAAAACAGTTATAATGCTCATAATAATACGGAAGGACGATCCATTTTGAAGATGGAAGTTCAGGAATGCTCTTAACCGTATGAAATCTGGCAAGAACCTCGGTTCAGTCAGCATCACAACAGAAATGATTAATGCTTTAGAAAAGTATGAAATAAATAAAGTTAGCAGATTGCTGAATACAATATATGATACTGGAAATTTACCTCATGAATTACATAACTCTGTATTTATTGCAATCCCAAAGAAATCAGGAGCCTTTGGAATGGGATCAACATCGTGCAATTAGTATAATGAGTCACATCACAAAGATTTTGCTAAGAATTATCATGCATAGAGTTAGGAAGAAAATTCAAATCGAAATAGGAGAAAGTACAATTTGGGTTTGTAGAAGGCAGGGGTACAATCAATTGCTTCATTGACTGCACAAAAGCTTTCGATAAAGTGAGACATGTCGACATGATAAGGATGCTTGAATATCTACAAATTTATGGAAAAGACCTTAGACTTGTAAAAAAAAAAACATATATTGGAAACAACAAGCTGTCATAAGAATTGATAATGAAGTAGGTCAATATCAGCCTGTTAAGTGAGATGTGAGACAGTGATGTGTAGTATCTTCAGATCTGTTTTCCCTGTACAGTAGAAATATAGAAGATATGAGGAATCAACATTGGGAGACGATACATCAATAACATTAGATATGCAGATGGTACAGTCTTGATTGCAGACAATGAACAGGACCTGCAATATTTAGTAGATGCGGTTGTTTCACACAGTGAACAACTTGGGTTAGAATTGAATTGTAAGAAAACACAGATTATGATCGTCACTGGGAAGAAGGAAATACCACAATGTAAAATACAAGTAACTGGGCATATTCCTAATAGGTAAATAAGTACAGTTATCTCGGAACAGTCATACTATCTGATGGGAGATGCCTTAAAGAAATTAGAACAAGAATTGCCACTGCGAAGTTAACCTTTTGCAAGATGAAAAACATACTGACCAATAAAAAGATATCAATTGAAACGAGAATAAACAAAATGTTGAAGTGCGACATAGAAACGTACTTTTGTATGGATGTGAAGCTTGGACAATGGGCAGACACGCTGAAAAACATCGGATGGCAGTGGAAATGTGGTTTCTGAGGAAATGCAAAGAATACCATGGACATACAGAAATACCAATGAACAAGTCCTCAAAGGAAAAACTGAATATCATAAACTGATTAGAGACATTAGACGTAGAGAGTCAAAATATCTGGGCATGTTATGAGAGGAAATAAATTGGAGAACTTGGTGACAACTGGCAAGATCGAAGGAGAGAGATCAAGGGGAAGACCAGGAAATAAATACCTGGGTGGCTTGGCCACGTGCCATGGTGGAGACAGAAACACGGAGCTAATCCGCGACTCTGGTGATCGAGTGAGATGGCAAAACATGACCTTCCACGCTTTTTGGCATGGCACATGATGAATCGATGGAGTTTGCCATTGCAACCATACAATTTCGTTTTAAAAAAAACCAAACGAAATTCGGTCTGCTGCCAATTCGCCCACAGCTGTGTTTCAAAAGCGAGAATACGGAATTTCAAACTGCGTCCTGTAAGGACTTCACCACGGAGCCGGCAATATGCTTGTTACAGAAGAACATTAACAGATAATTCGACAGAGTACAAGAATGACTCAGTAATGAATAAGATTGGTTATTAAGCAAAGCAAGAAAAAGAAAAGCGAAAACTTAAGCATTTTGGACTTGTAGGAGGCTGTAAATTTCTAGAAAACATCATTATTGAGGGGAGTCTACCGGGGACGCAGAGAACAGAAAGTGAACTCAGTAGATGGCTTAAAGATGCAACAGATAATTTAGACACAACTGCATCAAACTCTAGACATATCGCGAACGATATAAGGAGGCATCAAAAAACTAAAATGAGTGAATCTGTCTGCCCAATAAAAGCCACTGGTTGAAATGTTCGAACAGTAAAGCTCTGTCTGATCGGCACTGCCTCATTCGTTGTGTTTGAACACCTTTGAATCCAGTTGTTCACTTTGGTCTGTTTCTGCAACAAGCGGTTTTATACTCTTTTTTCCAGAAAGATTCTGTAGCAGATGATCAAGTGGCATCATACACGCCAATGAAGAAGCAGGAGATGGAAAAGATGGGAAAATAGAAGACATAGAAGCAGGAGACAGTGTAGGACATTGAGAGAAGGCAAAGAATTAGGGGAATGTAGACGCAAGGAGACGATGAGGAGGATAACGGGATACACGAAGATCATGAGGTATAATAATGATAGTGTTTCATATGCCCAGTTCTGCAGAATTTATTGTGGATCGAGCTCTGGCTTACTAGCAGAGCCAGATTAGGACACACTCAACTTTAGGCGACATTTGCTTCCACACCATAAACAACACAGGGACCGGACGGACTTCGCAGGTCGTATAGCTACTATTTCCGAAATCAAGAAATGGAAGACAGCGTTTCAAGGAACTGGCTATCTAATATCATAATGCAATAATCCAGTAATTCCTTCAGAAACCTGCGCAGTGTTTGTTCAGTTTACCTTTTTTCAATGTACGAGGGTAAGTTAATAAGTAAGTCACAAATGGCTGTAGAAAATTAACTAAATATGATAACAACTTGAAACCACTTTATTTGTATACATAAATTGTCCCTTTATTTTTCAACATAATTTCCACCAATATTGATGCACTTATCCCATAGTTTTATCAGTTCTCCCAAACCGACTGCATAAATCTGCGTGCCCTGTTTTCATTTACCATGCCATCCCACATAACTGTGTGACTTACTTATTGGACTCGCCCGCGTAACTTTTTCTACCCAACTATGCACAGCTTTACTGAAACCGCTAGGGGCTAAGTGCACTGAAAACCCACCTTGGCGGGAGACATTTCGCGAATGATTCCGAAGTTGAATGTGAAGTGAAAACGTGGCTTAGAAACCAGAGCAAAAGAAATAAACAGGTTTCAAGTTGTTATCATATTTAGTTACTTTTTCTACAACCATATGTGACTTGCTTATTAACTTACCCTTGTATGTTTTATACGTGGGCTTGGGATGCCACTCTAAGGTGTCTAACTTACATCATTATATGTATCTGTGATTATGTTATAGCATTTACATTCTTGTATGTTATCAATCCATGATTTTGAATCTCTGTTATCTCGCTGCTTATATTTCACTGCAAATACACTCTAGAGCAGTGGTTCCCACGCTTTTCAAGCCGAGGGCCATATCTACTATTTTTGGTAGTTAAGCGGGCCACAGCATTATAAAATGATAAAAGTCTTGCAATATCATTCTTACCTTTCTTAACTTTCGTCAACAAAATTCTAAAACTTTATAGGCGGCCAGTGTCAGTACTACACTGCGGTCATCTTTTGGTTTAAAATCAACAGTTCATTTAACAATAAATTTTAAATCAATTTTGAAAATCGCTATTAATGTAATTAATTTACAGCTGTAACTGTTCCTCACAACCAGTTACTTCAGTTCAGATGCCAGTTTATCCATGTGTGGGCACAAATATGTCCTGCCAAAAGTCATAAGCGCAGTTTGGTTACTGTCGGTGAGTCTGGAACGTTGCTTTTATTTTTTATTTTTTTAAATAACAGTCATTGAGGAAAATGACTGCTCGCATCTGTAAGTCGAACCAAAACGACAAATGTATCTCTGGGCGAATGAACGCAAGTGTTAAAATTGTTCGACCGGCAATAGTCGCCAGAATGAAATCATACGATCAGTTGAAGGTGAAGCAGGAAGCTCCAGAAATTTACATCTCAGTGCATAATTGCATTTCAAATCAATTACTTCGTGCTGAAGGTTTTGCTGTAATTGACAGGGCTTGGCATCAGGAAATACGAACGGATTTATGAAGAGGGCAACATTATCCTCCTCTATTGTGAACTCTTGACTGAAACGAGGCCTCGCGTGCCACTTTCTGACAGCTGGCGGGCCACAAGTGGCTCGCGAGCCGTGGTCTGGGAACCTCTGCTCTAGAGGAACATAGTTTAAAGGAATCGTGACGTGTGACGTGGCCGGAGTCGGGCCAGTTGTTTTTCCACAAGAGTGGTTCTGAGTAGCTCGCAATATTGTTCATTGCATTGTTTCCCAACAAAGTCATTTGTTTATGCTCTGTATACGAAATAAGGGACATACATGGGTGATGGATTGTGGTATAGGCCTCAGGTTTGGACTGTACTGACATCGAATCCCACAATATGGCTGAGCAATTTTAGAACTATTGTTCTCTAATGATAACACATGTCACCCTGCTCTCTTGAGTAGGAAGATCGGGAGCTTAGCTTCCTCAGATAAGGATGGGAAACAGACGATCATGTATGCAAGTTGTGTAAGTATTCCACAGCAGTTGGACATCACTAAGCGTTGGTCGTGAGGTTGACTCCTTGGTAAACTTTACAATGGAAAACCAATTGTAGTCATATAAGTCTCGTTAGCTTAGATGTGATCTGTCACCTTAGGTACGATCTGTCAAATTAGATGCGATCTTTCACCCTAGAAGCGATATGTCACCTTAGGTGCAATATGTCAAATTAGATGCGATCTGTCACCCTAGAAGCGATCTGTCCCACTGGATGCGATCTGTCATCTTGGATGTGATATGTCACCTTAGATGTCATCTGTCACTTTATATGCGATCTATCACTTTGAATATGATCTGTCACCTTAGATATTATCTGTCACATTAGTCATGTGTCACCTTAGATGCGATCTGTCACCTTAGGTACGATCGGTCAAATTAGATGCGATCTTTCACCTTAAAAGCGATCTGTCCCATTGGATGCGATCTGTCATCTTGGATGTGATATGTCACCTTAGATGCGATCTATCACCTTGGATATGATCTGTCACCTTGGATATGATCTGTCATATTAGTCATTTGTCACCTTAGATGTGATATGTCACCTTAGATGTCATATGTCACCTTAGATGGGATCTGTCACCTTAGAGTTGATCTGCCACCTTAGATGTGATCTGTCACATTAGAGTTGATCTGCCACCTTGGAATAATCTGTCACCGTAGATGTGATCTGTTATCTTGGATGTGATCTGTGTAGAGAAAATAAAGCTAATACATACATGCCGAATTCAGACATACTGACTGACCTCTGAGGTTCATCAACTAGGTTTGGAAGCACTCACTTCGAAAGCGGAACAAAGAAGAAATATGCGCAATTCGTCAATGCTGTCTATACCGTTTGCATTCCAAAGCATTCGCTCCAAATCTGTGGTGAGTCTCTGGTGATCAAACCCAAACAGGATTCCCAGGATCAAATGTTAGAATGGAATCTTCTGGTTTCTTCATCATAATCCAGTGGGCTGCTATGTGCAGCACCCCCCCCCCTTTCCCCACCCATAAGAGTATATTGAAATGTCTCTCTATCATAAGCCAGATGTCCTGCTTTGATAATTAATTCTATGATTGCCGGTTGTTCAGAAAGCATTGGCTAACTACTAAACGTAAATAAGACTGCCAGTTAAATCACACACAGTCATAAATGATGGGATTGATTTCGACATTCTGTAAAGAAGATGCAACTAAATTTTAATTCATACTCTCAACTGACGCTGTAATTCCGATCGTCTCCGCCACATGCCTTAGTAATAGTGCTTATTTTATGTCAATAATATTGCTGCCATCACAGACTACTCTTTGTATTTGCTAGAAGCCCATATGCTTAACTCAATCAAAAAGGTGTGTGATTTTTACGATTAATTTTATGTTTTATAAAATATGTTTAATGTCATAGCGACATTGGAGTCAAGATGAACGTTGTTATTGAAAATAAAAGTGGTGTGTGTGTGGGGCAGGGGGGGGGGGGGGGGGGGTGGTATGTTATTTCTGCCGAGTTGTCACTGAAGTCCAAATAACACAAACTTTTGATAACAAGTTTGGTAAATTGGTAAAACACACACAGATACAAGCCAGTATTTTTACCTATGTCTTCTTTATCAGTGAAGAAACAATAAACAAACATAGATACACCAGAAGAATACGTATTGCATCATCCGAAATGTATTCTGATCAACAGATTTGGGCTGTTACTAAACCTATTGCCGGTCTTCGTGGCGAAGGTGTTCCGCGCGTTCGGAAAAAAAACAGCTCCGCGCGATCTGGCAGCAGACCGCCTTGCGTTAGTTTTTTTACGAAATGGTATGGGTCCCAGTCGTTCAGAAAGCAAGGACCCAACTACTGAACGTAAACTTGCCAAGAGATCACAACAGCAAACAATGGTGATGTTGACTGCAACGTCCTGTAAAGTAAATGCAACAAACCTTTAAGTATACAGTATATACATTTAGTAGAGAGGAGCGGCTGGCTGAGTGGCTAGAACGCCGGATTCTCCTTCGGGAGACTCGGGTTCTAATCTCCGGTAAGTTTTGGGATTTTTTTTGTCTGGAGCAAAAAGAAAATCCTAACCTGCACAGTACACGGCGACTGCACTAGCCAGGCGGCCTTAATTCCTCAGGATTAAAGACCACCCCCCCCCCCCCCTCCCATACACCGCAAGGTACTATACTGACAGTCAATGACAGTTATGACATGACATTTAGTACATACATTCTACAGTTGAATATTTAAATGTCTTATTCTTCATCATGCATTTCACATGACTTTTGTGACAATGTCTACCCGCCGCCTGTCTCGTGTACTGTCAGTACTGTCTGATACCATGTTCCTCCATACCATTATGTCTGCGATGGTGTTCTCAACATTCTTCTATAAAACCACATCTTGGCATCGTCCACATAATTCCTCAGTTGACTGTTGTCAAAATCACTGCCACCTACTGCCTATGCCATGTAGAACATGCGGGGGACGGGGAAGGGGAGGAGTCTTGAGACTGAAGAATTAAGACTTCCTGGCTAGTGCAGTCGCCAAGAACTGTGCAGGTTAGGGTTTTCTATTTGCCCCAACAACAACAAAATACAAACAAATCTACATCTTACCGATGGTTCGAACCCAGGTCTCCCACAGGAGAACCCAGCATTCTAGCAACTCAGCCAAGCTCTCCTCACTTGACTATTAATTGTCCATATTTTTGCTTCCGTACATCAGTACTGGCTCGATATATCTTTTCAGAACTCTTTTCCTTACCTCCATTGAGCAAAGATATATGGCTGATAATATTTGCTATCTTGTCAAATATTTCAATGATCTGAAGGATAATTCGCCGACATGAACTACGGGAAATGGAAACTCCTACAAACCAGATCCCGCAGCTTACGGCAAGTCAATAGTTGATTTGACTAGTGACGACTCGCAAACGCTCGGATAGAATTAGTTCATATTTACCGTGTTAAGAGACCGGGAAACTCTTAAGTCGGGAGTAATTTCAAGAAAGGCCCTCTTGAGACAAATCAAACAGAAGCAAGATTGACTCTGCGGGCACTTCGCTGTCTGGGATATCAATATCGCCATTTCAAGATAGTCTCTTGGGGAGAATAGAGGATAGTTGAGAGTAAATTGACTAATCAGATGTTCCGTTGACAGAATTTCTGGAACAAAGGCCTGCGGGTGTTTCAATCCTCGGGGCAAACAATAACTGGCCAGATTTTGTCGAAATGGTTCATGCTTCTGATGGCATAATCTGTAGGCATGGCCTACGAGTATCGTTATCATGCTCTTGGCTGGTGAAATGTGATCTGGCTTTCCAGGTCGATCCAGACTGAATGAGCGCCTGGAAATGTTTTGGGAAATAAAGCTGGTCAACGTGATCCTGACATTATGACCCATCGAGCGCCAATTGACCTAACTGTTGACTAACATCAGAAGCTCAGTAGGCCTCAAGGCGTGCACAACTGTCTTTTATTGTTTTTACTTAAATCTACGTTTGTAGCGTAAATTCTGTTTGTGGGTTTTCGCAGAACTTCAGAATATCTTGTCTTTAGTTGGCATGTCTGCTGTTTCTTAAACGCGGGGGTACATTTTAGTATATATAGCTTCTTACGCGGAAAGTAAACAATCATATCTTAACTAAATGTTGCTGCCACTGTTGTCTTTTTCGCCATCAAGTGTATTTTTAATCTTGTTCTTGTTTTTTACCTCCTCATCTGTATCTGTTCATCTTCTTCTCTTTCATATAGTTTTTGATTTAGTTGTTATTGTTTATATTCTACTTCTTCTTCTTAAAATTATTATTATTCCTCCTTCTGTACTCACTGTCCGCATGAGAAATTGGTTGTTATATCTCCTCACTCGCTCTCGAAGACGACATCGAGCCACGTCGGTATCGGTCAGCTGAGTTCGTACCGCATTGACGATATTAAGTGACTCTGCCCATTCTTCTTCCTGCTTGTACAGGGGCGTTTTTATAATGTGGTTCTCACTTTCATTGCCCTTTACGCCGGCATAATCAGGTGCAAGCATCTAGATGAGTGATATCTGGGATGATGCTTGTGTGCAGTTTAAGTGTTCAGCACTACGACTGCCATTGACAATGTTCTGTTGTTACCTTCTTATGCTCCTAGCCTCATTTTACCTAACAAAACATCTCTGTTTTTACATGCTTTCTAAATATTCGCCAGCAAAGTGTCTGCCTAAGACCAATTACCTTTGAGAAGGAAAATCGAACTTATTACTTGGAGATAGCTCTACAGTGGGAAACTGTAATTATGCTGCAGGAGTCATGGCTGTACTTCCCTGCTGTGCTTCAATATCTCTCCACAAGAATGTCGCCGGTTATTATTGTAACAATAGCATTGCAAAAATAGTGTTAACAGGACGTTTACTGTATCTCCTTGTTCACGGTTTCATTGGTCTCCTCTCAGGCAGATACAGGGGGGGGGGGTGGAATTTAAAAAATAAGGGGGCGGGGGGGTTGGTAAGGTTCGGCTTTATAATATGCAATATTCAAAATTTCACGAGCAGTGAAAGAATAGCTGATCTAATTCAAGTAATACACTTCATTATCCTCACTTACATACAATAGAAGATTACTTTATATGTGGCTCTACGTTTTCGTCAATGCTTAGTTAACAGAACAAAGGATATTTCAAAACAAACTGCAGTGATAATACGGGGAATATCACAAGTTTACAAATTCGCTTACCGAACATTTGTGTGGTCCGTTTTTCAGTGTGGGAGTGTAAGCTTGGCAATTAGTAATAGCTTCGTGAAGGAATCGGAAGCAGCGCAGATATGCTTTTTTGAGAAGAATGCTGATAATATTACCGATAGAAAACCGCTGACATTTTGAGAGCTGTGGGTGTTACATGATCACTCATCACAACCAATATTCATGCCATATGGCGTGTCACCTAGTCTGTGCACATCTGTATCGTGTACTGTTAATCATTTCTGATACTGATATTGTTCCATGCTATGTTGCTAACATGCCTAGCATCTTCTCTCTTGATCTTTATCTGTCACCCTTTCGCTTCATGTTTCTCGTAGTCACGAGGAACTTCCGTTTTCCCCGACTCATGACGTGCTTAAATCTGTAAGGGATTTGTTGTGTATATTTAGAGAAGATGTGCATCATAAGATTTAAGCATTTGTGGGAAAATAATAGGGAAACGAGCAGAGCAGGACAGGAATATATATATATATATATATACTGATACTGCGAGAGAAATGCATTCAAAAGTATTGAATGCCACTAAGAAATACAGATTTGAGGACACAATGGATAACGTACATATTTAAAGCTAATGACACATTAGGAACATATCGAATCCAAAACATAGCAGCGCCATACCTGTTTCTTCGGGGAGACACTTGGTAATTGGAAGCGGCTGGTACAACAGCCTATATCTTACAATGTGTATGCTGTCTAGAGCGACCTATTGTCTCTACTTTTTTGTATAAATTCTGTGAGTGCCGTTGTTATTTATATATATATGGAAACCTTAAATGGGGCAACACATAATATATGCTACGCCAACACCATCACACTATCAGACAACAAAGAGCATTGAAGAAGAGTCGTGATCGTCGATGTATGCTCCAGAAAAGGCACAGGTAGAAGAACATGATAAAATGGACAAATGTATAAATAACAACAGCACTCACAGAATTTATACAAAAAAAGTAGAGACAATAGGTCGCTCTAGACAGCATACACATTGTAAGATATAGGCTGTTGTACCAGCCGCTTCCAATTACCAAGTGTCTCCCCGAAGAAACAGGTATGGCGCTGCTATGTTTTGGATTCGATATCTTCCTAATGTGTCATTAGCCATTGTGTCCTCAACCTCAAATCTGTATTTCTTAGTGGCATTCAATACTTTTGAATGCATTTCTCTCGCAGTATCAGTTTTCCTAATGGTTCCACATCAATAGATAGTTAAGGAATGATAGTCATAAGCCCCACACACTCTAGTTACGCAGTACATTACTTGAAACCAAACCAATAGATACTATTACTTATGATATAACCTTGTGTCGACACTGAAAAATATAGGCACAGAAAGAATTGTGTCTGTAGGGTGATTTGAAATCAAGATCTTCTCACTGGCCGGTGACCACCCCTCTCTAATGGCTTTTACGTCATGTTGAGCTTTCTACACTTTACTTCCCATTTCGCGCTGCTGTAACACACAGACGAATGAATGCAAATAGGGTCCTAATTATTTTGTTTTTCATTTAAATGTTCGGCTATTTGGACCCCTTCAACACGCTTCACTAATGTAGCGTACCCCATTTAATAGTTTGTGATCCTCGTTTATTTTTTTCTTTGCAGACTACTAGAATAATTGTTTACATAGAAACAACGATATGTTGACAGAAGAAATACGTCTTCTTGCCAGATATTGTCAATAAATGGATTTAAAAGATTAGCGTATAAATATAAAACAGGCCCTTTCTCATGCAATGGGGCGTATTGAATATAAAGTGAAAGGCCAAATGTTTATTGAACAGTTAAGGCTATATGGGTGGTGTAGACAATGTCACGCAGCAGATATCTGAATGAAGAAAATCATCTTTTTGATATGCATATTATTGTTTATTTACCTAAGAAAACATCACTGCTACTTTCTTTAACAAAGTGGCTGTTTGACTAATCTACTTTCTTTTTTTAATTGTTTATAAGAAATGTTGGGCCTTAACCATGTGTGTTCAGTCTCCCTATGGATAAGGACATGTATCAACACTGATTGCTAACCTAACACATTAAATGTGACTACAACTTCATTGTCCAAACCCATATTACTGCGAAATTCGATCTTTCTTGTGTACACTTGCAATTTGTATAGGTGAGGAAAAACAATGTATGGCATATGTGTAAAGGAAGTTTACAAATTTACGCAGGCGTGTAAAGTGTGATCTCCTCATGTACACTAGACTGCGATTTTAAGAGTTGATGTGAACTCATCTTGTTACCTTCTCTAACAATTTTAAGAGCATAAAAATATTACTTGGAACCCACGTTATGAGTTTTATTCGACCTCAGAAGTAATGGATAAATATAAATATCACAAAAAGCACGTCCTTTGCAAAACATTGCTTTCATCACTGTCCGCTACAGGGATTATCGATTCTTTCCATTCTCTGCCTCATACATTTTCAAGCCTAAGATGTCTTCAATGTGCCCATCTTCCTGTTTATTGACCCCTGTTTCTTAATCCATGGACCATGTCTTCTGTCGTCACTACTTTTCTAAACCACTGTAATATAGGAAACATTTCAGAGGCATGATGCAAGAATACCATGGCAGCCAGAAAGACCAATGAACAAGTTCTTCAAGAAACAAATGAAGATCGTAAACTGATTAGAGATATTAGACGTAGACAGTCACAAGTTTTTTGGGCATGTTATGAGAAGAAATGATCTGGAGAACTTGGTGACAACTGGTAAGATCGAGGGAAATAGACCAAGGGGAAGACCTAGAAGCAAGTACTTGGATGGCTTGGCCTTTTGGCATGGTCGAGACAGAAACACGGAGCTGATCCACGACTCTGGTGATCGAGTGAGATGGCAGAACATGACCGCCCACGCTTACCGGCATGGCACATGATGGATGGATGGAAGGATGGATGGATGCTGTTCCTGGACTGGGTTTCTTCGAGTACAAATGTATCGATAGAGATATAAGGGAAGACAACGAAAGAAGCATCTTGCATTGTTGACAGCCTTTTGTCATGGCAAACTGCTGGACGTATATTTTTTCCAGGAATCACGAGCAGACACAATATGCTGGGGTTGGCCTCTACGTCATGTAAAGGATATGCAACTAATTTTTGTCATGGCAGTGGAGAAGCATGGTCGTCCGCGGCAGTCGTCAAGTCACTGTATAATCAGATGGAGTATGCACAAAAGAGAATTAAGAGCAGAACATGCCAAGCAAAAGTTGCATTTCATAAAATGAAAAATATTTGATTCAATAATGTGACAATCACTGAATGTAAGAATAAGAGTGCTCATATGTTACATCGTGATGATTGACTTTCAATCATGGAGATGAATAACCCATTAGGAAGAGATTAGAATAAACGGAAATGGAGTTCCTGAGACGAATGTTGCGAATAGTTTGGATTGCCAGAGTAACTACCAACGATTTCCCAGAAGAGACTAAATGAAATTAGAACATTATATACAACTACAAGAAAGAGATAAACACCATTCTTGACGTTTGCTGAGAAGAAAGGTATTGGAGAATATCGTGATAGCCGGCACGATTACAGGCGCTAAGAGAAGCGAATATATAT
Source organism: Cepaea nemoralis (assembly GCA_014155875.1). Taxonomy (NCBI): domain Eukaryota; kingdom Metazoa; phylum Mollusca; class Gastropoda; order Stylommatophora; family Helicidae; genus Cepaea; species Cepaea nemoralis. Next base: position 37,214 of record JACEFZ010009376.1, read on the forward strand.
ATATATATATATATATATATATATATATATATATATATATATATATATATATATATATATATATATATATATATATATATATATGTGTGTGTGTGTGTGTGCGCGCGCGCACGTGTGTGTTGTTGTTCACGTTTAATGAGTCTAGGGTTACGGAGAGAATGAGACGAGAGCGTATGAAATACCAGCACACTACGAGAAAATGATACATGATTGAGAGAGACGATGGTCAAGAGGTGGCGAGAAAGATCAATGAGTAGATAGAATGGGAACGAAAGCAATGGTACTGATAATTAAATGACACTATGTTAGATATTAACGCCGGGCGGTGAGAGGCATTTTTTTTTCATGAGGTGAAAAAAAAACGATTCTCAAGAGTATTGCCATATCTATCATAGGGCGATCGAGATTTAAGAGGCGTGACCTGAATATCAGATTCCCCAAAATGGCTGGTATTATTAAAACGTGCGAAAACCGAATTTCATGTTACTATTAATGTTAAGATCTTTCCTAAATCTGCTCGCCAAAAGTAAACAGGTTCCTTGAACTCGGTTTATGGTACGTTTGCGTATGATGGTATTAACTAGAAATGGGGAACATTTGTTTCTTCCAACGGTCATTTGGAGTTTTATAAGGTCATTCATGGAGCTCACAAAACTATGAACTTAAAAATTAACTTGATTTATGTGGAAAAAAAACATTTAATTAGCTCACCACAAATGACACGGTTGGAACTGCTTCACGTTGGTGAGACTTGTGATCTTAGTTGGTATTGATTGTATTCATACAAGATCCATTGATGATTGCTTATAAAGTTTTTAATTTATGTAATTCCAAGTCCTAACCAACGCTGTTTTTGGCAGGGCCGGACAAATAATTTCGCGGGCCTTATAAGACCCGCGGGCCTGAACTTTCTATGCCTTGTTATCGCATGTGTATGCTTCTCGGGAATCTCATTTCTGTTGTGATTTTCCTTTTCTCTTTTTCTGTCATTGTCCAGGTTTGGCATTGGTAGCATAGTGTTGGTATGAAGATCGTGTTGTAGAGTGCTTTCTTACTAACTATTGAATATTGATACATGTTTGTTCTTTAGTATTGGTGCCATTTGTTCAATGAGTTAGTTTGCCTTATTACATCTATTTTCTATCTCGTCTTCTGATTGGCCATTAGATGATATTATACTTTATAGGTACTTGAGGCTCTTTACTTGTTTCAAGGGATGTTCATTTAGGTGAATCGTTGTTATTTTTTCTACTTTGGTTATAGTTATTACCTCTGTTTTGCTTATGCTAATTTTCATGTGACATTGTAATTCAGCTTCTGGTTTTGCTATTAGTGTTTGATCGTCCGCAAATATGAGTTCTTTAATGGTGTAATTTGCCGATAATATGCTCACCATGCCGACACCCGTTAGAATATTGAATGTGACATTGAGGAATTCATAACATGTGTTTGTAGCAAATAAGGAATTGGGACGCTTAGCAAGGTATCTAAATCAGCCTGTCCTGCTTAAATTGAATACAGTACATTCACGTAATATACCACCACATATACATAAACGCATGTCCTCGTGTGTTCCTATCTAGATTTTATGTCATATTACTATTGCCTTTCATGCATATGTCAATCAGGACATTTCTATATGACCGCTTACATATACTTAAGGCAAGGAAATTGCTTTACCGATAATCAGTTCACTAAAATTACAGTTTATCTCTTTTTATTTATGTGTCCTCAGCCATACCTTTGTGTATTCACTTTATAGCTTTCATTCGTGACGGTCGGCGGATATGTAATTGTACATTTCTAATATAGAGGTCTTTTTTATCTGGTTGTTGACTGTAAAGAGCATCTAGCTATGTATATAATTTGTGATGTCTTCTTTGTGCAGCATTTCTTTAATGTGGCTATACACCAGTAGTCATCATTAGGTGCGTTTTTTTTTGAGGTTATAAATGCTTATTTACATACTTGGTTATATGCACATACACATATCCACACACACACACACACACACACATACACACACATACACACACATACACACACACATACACACACACACAAACACACACACACACACACAAGCACACGTACATGAACTCTCACGGGCGTATACATACGCACTCAATATATAACATATAACACTCACACACTTGCACATAAAATATGCGCAAATTAAAACCTTCGCACAAGTACATATGCACACAGACACGCGCATGCACACACAGACACGCGAACACATAAATGCACATGCACAGACGAACATACACATATACACAAATACTCACGCGTAAAAGAAAACAAAATACTCACGCACACACGCACCAGTTATTATTTAAGCCCTTGTGTTTAGATGGCGGACGCGCTACAGAAATTGATAGCAACTGCCTTAGAAATGTCATGAGCACGGTCGCACGTTTTTACGACGCGTGGCTCGTCGCTTGCCAAAATGAGGTAAAGGCTGGCCATCTGTTTTTCATTGCCCTTACCCTACAAATTGTAATGGAGATATAATATCACAACCCTGAGCAGGAAACTGTTTCACGACAAGTTGATTGTTGTGTTTATGTCCTGGCAAATTTGTGTTGTCTCGACGGTGCCTTTGGTTTAAGGATAGTGAACGCAGTTTAATAATCCCGACCTATCAAGTTCGAAGTCAGCGGCGAGAAGATCGCCTTGCATTGACTTTTACAATGGTATAAGAGTCGACAGGACAGAAATCAGTGATAAACTGCTGAACGTAATATTGCTTAATAAAACGGATTAATGCTGGAGTTGATTGCGGCGTCCTGTAAATAACATGCATATAACGTTTTTTATGCGATTTCTCAAGTCAACATCTTGCCCCTTGTCACACACCCACTAGCCTGTCACTAGCCTGTCACTAGCCTGTCACTAGCCTGTCACAAACCCACTAGCCTATCACACACCCACTAGCCTGCCACACACCTACTAGCCTGTCACACACCCACTAGCATGTCACACACCCACAAGCCTGTCACTAGCCTGTCACTAGCCTGTCACACACCCACAAGCCTGTCACTAGCATGTCACTAGCCTGTCACACACCCACTAGCTTGTCACTAGCCTGTCACTAGCCTCTCACACACCCACTAGCATGCCACTAACCTGTCACACACCCACTAGCATGTCACTAGCCTGTCACACACCCACTAGCTTGTCACTAGCTTGTCATACACCCACTACCTTGTCACTTGCCTGTCTCACACCCACTAGCTTGTCACTAGCCTGTCACACACCCACTAGCTTGTCACTAGCTTGTCACTAGCCTGACACACATCCACAAGCTTGTCACTAGCCTGTCACACACCCACTAGCTTGTCACTAGCCTGTCACACACCCACTAGCATGTCAATAACCTGTCACACACCCACTAACTTGTCACTAGGCTGTCACACATTCACTAGCCACAGTAATTGTTGCAGTTTTCACGTTGCTTTCTCGCAAACATTCATCCAGTGTTTTCCGGACATCAAAGTGAAAGCGGCAGCCGACGGTAGCTGCTTGTAGCGACAACAAAGGCTTTGATACAACGTGTGCCCTTGACATAATGTGACATATGTTCTCTCATTAAGCCGATGCAACAGCCAGGAACAATAGTTTGTCCATTGATATGACAATTATACTGAACATAACGATGTTTACTTGATAAATACACACATGCTTTTCACGTGGGGTTTTTCTGGTAGACTCAGTGCTATTGTCAATTTAGCATCATCGCCATCTTCATCATCATCGAGTGTCTTGCCGACTGGAATGAAATAATCAATAGTAAATAACATTAAGAACTCTTTTACAGGCGTGACTGTGTATTGTCCATATGGTGCTTGACCCATGTATGTATAAATACTCCAAAGGGTTTATTTACAGTCGGCACTTCCAGGGCGGTTTGGTTAACCACACGTCGCCCGCCTTCATTCCCCAAGACATTTCCTGGTATCCATTTTAAGCTGGGTCAACTTGGGATCCCTATCGATTGTTAGTATCCACCTCGATACAGATTCAAACCCATGACCACCTGATGTATCAGTTCGTGCGCTAATATCTGTTTGGTTTTCCTCTTGCTCGCTTTGAAGTCAAGCGTAGTCCATATGCACTACTTCTAGTAGCACTGAACTGATTGTTGCGTGTGGATTAGCTTTCCCAATCACTAGTGTCCCTCGCCACCAGGCATCACATGCCTGCAGAGCAGCCTGCAGAAAGCTTCCACATGACATGAACTCAGTAGCTCCAATGATGACCTCCATATTTCCGAGAAAATTGCACTCGCGGACAGAACGTCGTACCCAGGAATCGAACCCACAACCTTAGGAGCGCGTAGCATATAACGTAGCCACTTCGCCACTGGAGATTGTCTTGAAGGGATTCATGTACTTCTTTACTGAATGCCATTATTGACACCCATGTGTAAAACTGGGTGTTATATAGCACGCTCGCATTCTTTGTTATAACGTCAAATGGCAGAGATTCATTGCATAAGTTATTCATATATTACTTATTATTACTTTAAGTAGCTGTTTAATAAGTACATTAGACCACCCTTATAATCGCTAGAGCCGTGTCGGGAATATGGTTGAAGGCAATTTAAAGGTCGCTGCTACACAGCTTGAGGCACGCTGGCTATGCGATGCTACCTGCTTACAGAGCACTCTTATCTCAGAGGTTATTACATGTACATCTCATTTCGACATGCACTTGTGTAAAAAAATATACCTCCATTATATAGATGCTTACTCCGAGGTAACGGCGTTACTGACAGAAAGAACGACAGGAATACAGACAGACAGATAGGCAGCCAGGTAGAACGAACGAAAGAACAGACTTTATTTTCAAAGGGTAACAAATTGGGCACACAGGCCCGTCATACATTCGGCTCTTCCAAACACTCATCTTTCGTTTATCAATAGTGCAAAATACATTCACATAAGACTTCCGGTCCCCAGCATGGCGGTTAGGCATTGAACCGCTACGGAATCTGAAGTATTTATCTTTGTGGCTGCGGTTTGCATTTCGCATTTTCCTCATGTTGGACTGGTAGTATATGGTTCCGTCGCCCTGCTACCGAGTGAGTGCGTGGCGCGACTCTGTGAGCTGTGATATTCACGTGGAATACTTTTGCATGTCCGCTTTTGTTTGTACCGTGACCTGCATGTTCGGAACAATGGCTACCGGCTGTTGCTGAATTGATTGATTTGCCTTTTCGGTTCACGAGTGCATTTTTCAGGAGACTCCTGGGAGTCGGCGCTGGAGCTACGCTGTTCGTGATTTATGCGACGCATTTCGGCGGGTCGCCCTTAGGAAGGAGACCGAGCCATGTGAGAAAACCCGAGTCAGTGAGGTCTTTCTGGTGACTGCCGATTCCATCGACGATGAACTGTGGTTTTCCTGGATGACTTGTGTGTTGGCATTCTGGCGGCGGCATTATGCATAGTGTACCTGTGCGGGCTGTTGGATTGCCGAGACTCCTGTCTATTCCACTTTTCACATTGGACATTGAGGAGCATTTTGTGTGATATTCACTGGCACAAGAACGGAGCATAATGGGGAAGACCCGTTGCCGTGAAGTTGGAACCTCGACTAACTAACTAACTAACCAACCAACCAACCAACCAACCAACCAACCAACCACCCACCCACCCACCCACCCAACCAACCAACCCACCAACCCACCTACCTACCTACCCCACTATCTCACTAACTCACTAACTCACTAACTATCTAACTGACATTCACATAAGGAAAAAAAAACTTTGTCAAATGAATGTTGCAGACATAAACAATACATATTCAATGTTATGAGACCCAACCCCCACCCACCCACACATCCCCCATCCACCCATACACCCCCACTCAACCATACACACATCAACATGCACACATACATTCCCCCACCCCCATCCACCGATCCCCACCCACACGTCCCACACCCAACCACATTTTCCCAGCTCCTCACATCTTCCCGTCCACCACACATCCCCACACACACGTTCCCCCACCCATTCACACACGCACAGGCAAACATACATGAACCTACGTACCTAATCCCCACCCACATATCCCCCACCCATCACTTCCCCTCCCCCCCCCCATCTACACACATCGCCCCACCCACACACACATCCTTCACCCATCCCATAACCCACCAACAATCAATCATCCACATATCCTCCACCACCCACCCACCACTCCGAACCACCCACACACTCCCAACAACCCAGCCACACACGCATCCCAACACCACAGACAGACAGAAAGCTAGGCAGACAGACAGGCAGGTATCTAGACAAGGGGCTTTGACAGACACATACAAACAGACATACGCCGTGATCTCATCACTGCTAACGTAAAATGCTAACTTCGCATACGTTATGCACTTTTACCCACACATAGCTTCAGAAACGCCCTGCATCATGGTTCATTGCATGCACATGTGCAATAGAGGAAGCTAGAATGTTAGGCATGTTCTTTGATCTGGGTGGTTATGTTCCGGGACAGACAGAACTACACAACATAATTGGAACCTAATTAGGTAACTACCTGTGTGAACGTGTCATCATGTAACGGGCCGTTTGCCGAACTAGCTGACATCACGCCCTTGCGAGAAGGTTCTCGATCATTCACCAGTTCCCATACCCTGCGCTTCTTGTTGTCACTAATCAGCTAGGTAATTATCTATACATGTCGATGGCAGTATTCTGTTTGCTTAGACAATTTACCCACTTCATCTTCTCCTCCTCCTCCTTCTTCTTCTTCTTCTTCTTCTTCTTCTTCTTCTTCTTCTTCTTCTTCACTCTTCTTTCTTCTTTCTTCTTTCTTCTTCTTTCTTTCTCTTTTTTTTTCTTTTTCTTTCTCTTTTCGTCTTCCTTTTTGTCCCTAAGCAGTTTCCCGGTATATGTCAGTGATGTGAAAACGCCATCATATTTTGTATTTCTAGATGCGTTGGAATAAGTGGTCAGTCTTTCCCAAAGTTTCACAAGCGACGAGCCCTGGCGTTGAACATAGGTACGACCGTGCTAGTGGCAATACCAGTACATTTCGCTATCAACTACGCTATTGCGCCTGCAAATCAATTTGTCTTAGTGTTTGTTAATTGCACGTGATTCTTTGTATAATTGTCAGATTGATGTGGCTTCTGCCAAGTTAGAGAATACAAACCACTGCATTTAAATATACACAATTTTGAGTGCTTTGAATTACCTGTAGTCTTTAGCGTCTTTGAAAATCCGTGACCTTTTACTCAACAGTCATAATGTTGGAAGTTGACAGTATCAAAGAATATGGACTATTCTGTAATTGAATCATATCAGTAACATTGATACACAACGGAAATAATACCGATTTAGTATTACTATCACACTATCAAAGTATTCACTTTTGAGATATTTGAAATAATTTCCGCTGTTGTTGGTGAGTTGTTTCACGTGGCGCTATGGACGTTTCGCGTGCCTGGATTGGTCTCTCATGGCCTGCCATTGTTTTACTGACATTATTTGTATCTTGTTTTATTGACATGTCGGGGACAACGGAGGTTGGTCAACGTAAGGACAAGAAGCCAATTAACGTTTTGCTTCTGTTGCCAAAGAACAGGAAGTACATGTTTTCCTATGGGCACGTCTTTCCGGCTTTGGAGATAGCATTGGAGAAGTTAGAAACAAATGGTTCTCTGCTTCCTGATTACTACATCCATGTTCACTACAATGACACAATGTGCAATGAAGCGGTGAGTTTAATCTGTTTTGTATGTCAATATAATTCATATTTGTCTTTGGTTTTATTTTAGTCAATTTTTGGTGTATGTCCTAGCAGAATATCTCCTTCATTACTATTGGTGCAATGTAACAATGGGGATTCTCGCAATGGTCTCACCCTACCTATCCCCCTCTCTATCTTTCCATTTGTGATGACATACTTCAGCCTTCCACTCAATTCTCAAAACATATGGGCTGTCCTCTTCTGATGTCTGTAACCAGTTCTCTTTGTGAGTTAACGTCTTTCAAGATATTTTAACTAATATTTCTTTCCGTCTGAGGTGTTCTCATAATACTTCTATCAAACCACCTCTCTGCAGCTTTAATATAATTCTTCACTTCTTTGCAAATTGTTTATTGCTGGCTCAATGAAGGCATTAAGAACTGTTTCTTCACCCCGATTGACAGCGATAGATTGTAGATAATACTCTTTATCTTGTCAATCCGCCTTTCCTTGGATTATTCTGCAGTTAACTTGCCTATACCTTCCCTCCGCCGTTACTAAGGTGCCCAAAATATTGAAATACGTTGACTTATTTCAAACTGATTCCATTCAATTTGATGTTGTATTAAGAAGACATTTCTTTCTTTGAAAATCTCTGTGCAATGACCATTATGTTTGATTTGTATATTTATCAGACTATGTTCTTCTTTCTGACTTTCTGTTGCAATTATATACATCATGTCCTGTAATGGCGTTCCATTTTGCTTTCAAGCAGACTATAAATAACTTATGGTACACACAAATAAAATATCCTTTATGAAATTAAATCTTCTAACACTAACTGAAAATCCAAAAAAATAGGGATCATCCCGTTCAATGCATCAGTAAATGAATATTTTTGTTCAAGTTTAGTCAGTTTGAAAAGAATGCTGAAAAGCTGAATAGAACTCATAGTGGTTTATGCATTTGAAACAAGGACAGTCCGCAAATAGCTGAGAAACATTAAAATGGCAGTTGAAATTAGGTGTCTAAGTATAGGGTGTTGGTCTCCGTGACAAAGGCGTTACGGACGCGGTTTGTGATTCCGCTTACCTGCGTTCGAAACAGCTGCGACCGGTTTGGCAGCAAACCGTGTCGCGCTGGGTTTTAACGTGATGGTATGGGAGCCGGTCGTTCAGAAATCAATGGCAAACTACTGAACGTAAACTTGCCAAGACATCAACGACAGCAGTGCTGCTGCTGATAGCGATGTCCTGTAAATAGGATATGAACACACACAAAGTATAAGGTGTACTTTTAATGACTGTGTAGTGTTTGAAAGTATTGCTGGTCCAGGTTTTGTATTTACTTATTATGTTGCATGGTCTTTACAGAGGGTGAATACAAAGCTTGGACCGGCAATATGTTCAAACACTGTACAGTCATTAAAAATACACCCTATGCAATGCAAAGAATACGTTGGAAGAAACAAAAGAAATGGGAAAAAAAAACAAATAAAAACTATAAATTGACTAGATAAATTAGACGAAAACGATCAAGATAGGTTGAATAATGTTGAAGTAAAGATGAACTACTAAACGTAGTGACAACTGACACACGTGATGTGAAAAGAACAAGATGGCAGCAAAGAGATAAATGCCTTAGTGGCTTGGACTCATGACATAATCGGAACACGTCACATACCTGAATTAATGCTGATGATTGTGTTAGATAGCAAACCATTACCTCCACACGCATGATGATTATTATGATGGCGATAATGATGATGATGATGATGATGATGATGATGATGATGATGATGATGATGATGATGATGATGATGATGATGACGAAGATGATGATGATAATGAAGATGCAGATGAACGACGACATCTAGAGAAAAAAGAGAAAAAAATCCAACATCAAAGAATATTCAACTTGATCTACACAAAATAATCCTGTGCATGTATATGTTGCCAAATATGCATTATGGTTTTGCAATATACACAATTATCATAGACGATATGATCATCATCATGTTTATCATCCAGTGGCGCATCCGTTGGTGAAATGTTCCCTCATAAACCTTTTCACATATATTCCCATCATAAACAAGACCCATTGCTTGTATTGCTATCATCTGAATGTTATCTAGCAAATCCTGAATCCGCCTTTATTTCGCCTTCTTATTCTCCGCGTCTCCATTATTCCCTTTACATAGTTATCTTCTCCGGGTATTAATGTGTTTGTTTTTTTTAACAAGCTCTAGACATTTCATTTACTTCAATTTTAGTAACCAATCTTCCTGAATACCCGCGCCCGACCGTGCTCTTGACATTACCAGCGAAATTCGCTAAAACACTTGGCTACCGAGTTGCCTAAAATGCGACTGAAGCTCTGTAATTCAGCTTAATAATTATAACCAATTATTTAATGTAAATGCTATGGGAGTCGGTCGTTCAGATGGAATGGCAAACTACTGAAAGGAAACTTGCCAAGATATCACAAACAGCCAAACAATGATGTGATTTACTGCGACATCCTATAGGGATTTGCAGCTAACATTTTTTTTTAATGTTATCACTGTCAATTATTTTTAAACAGATATTTTATAATCACCTAAACAAAGACGTCATAAATAAAATATTGCACGAATTCCTGCCTGGCATATTTCGCTGCATCTCGTCAGGTGTATACTGCAGTTCTATTGTATTAAGTAATGTGAAGAAAATGAATGATACTTTTACTGACATTTAAGGCAGATCGTTGCTGATAGTGCGCGAATGTGTAGAATGCTATATCCACGGAGTCTAACACATATAATCGTTTGTGGAACGGATACATTTGCCAAACAACAGACCCTTACAATGTTTTTTTTTTTTATTATTCGCATATCCTTTTTACAGGACATCGCTGTCAACAGCAGCATATTTCAGCTGTCTGTTGATTTCTTGGCAAGATTACGCTCAGTAGTTTGCCATTGCTTTCTGAGCGGCCGGCTCAGTTATCCCGCAAGTCACCAGCGGGGGACGAACCGCTCCCAGTTCTCGCCCGCTACGAGACTGCGTGATAAACGGGATTACGGAGAAAGTGGTGTAACTCCTCGGCCAGAGAGACCGGCCTTACAATGTTACTGTGTGGTATTTCGGCGGACGGGGCTGAGGCCTACAGTCTAGTGAGACGCGCAATTTCATAATTTCCCTACATACAGAGACGAGGGTTCGAAATCAGCCGCGGCCGGTTTGGAAACATACCACTTTGATACCACTTTTCAATGATATGAGGCGTCGACCATTCAGAAAGCAATTTCTGATTACTGAAGTAACATTGCCTAGTAAATTACAAACATTCGATAAATGCAGGGGTTGATTGCAAAGCCCTGTAAAGGGTATACATTTAACGATTCCAATGTGTTTACTGAAAGAGAGATAGAGAGATAGATAGATAGATAGATAGAGAGAGAGAGAGAGAGAGAGAGAGAGAGAGAGAGAGAGAGAGAGAGAGAGAGAGAGAGAGAGAGAGAAGATATATATATATATATATATATATATATATATATATATATATATATATATATATATATATATAGAGAGAGAGAGAGAGAGAGAGAGAGAGAGAGAGAGAGAGAGAGAGAGAGAGAAAGAGAAGAATTTGTGAAAACACTTACATCCTTTCATAATTAAAGGCTAAAGACATGGTTGTTTAGCGGTTCATGTATGTTTCTGTAATATGACTTTATTATTTGATCGTAATATTTGATACAAAATGTAACTTTTTTATTGTAATATTATCTTCTAGTTGGGAATGAAGTACGCTGTTGAATATTACTTCGCCAATCTCGTCGACGTATTCTTTGGACCTGTGTGTGATTACGTCATTGCACCAGTTTTACGACAAGCCACTTTCTGGAACCTGCCAATGGTAACGGTTGGTGCCAGTGCCTGGGGGTTCGTCAAACATAGGAGGACAATGTTTCCCATGCTGACCAGGGTGGGACCGGTCAATCACTACTCCTTGGTCAATTTCTTCAAATCTCAGAGCTGGCGCTACAACTGGACCAAGGTCAGACTGGTGAGTACTTTGGAAGTCTATTTACAATAATTCGCTCTCAAAACAATTTCTCTCTGTCTGTGGATCTATATGTATGTCAGTATGTCTGTCTTCCTGTCTTTCTATCTGAATGTCTATCTCTCACCTCTCTCTCTCTCTCTCTCTCTCTCTCTCTCTCTCTCTCTCTCTCTTTCTCTCTCTCTCTTTCTCTTCCTGTCTCTCCTTCTGTGTCAGTGAGTACCTCTAATGAAGAACCCATTTAAATAACTGCCCCCTCCCACCCCAAAAAAAAAAAATATTTTGTATTGCCCTCTTCTTTGTTAATTGAAGTAGCAACTTTCTGAAACAAAAGTGTTATAACTACATACGTGCCACTAAGTGGATTAAAGTGCAATTATCTGCGAGAAAATATGTATAACTATTAACATTTTAAAATTGTTTTTAAACTTAACAGCTGTTTGAGATTACAAAATATAAACTATTACTTATTACGTAGTAATTAAAGTATCATATACATATATCTCCCAGACATATCTCCCAGGCATATCTCCTAGCCATATCTCCCAGGCATATCTCCCAGACATATCTTCCAGGCATACCTTCCAGATATATTATCCCAGTATTACGTCACTGTGATATTGACAATATCACATCTCGAGCGCTGGTTGGTCTATAAAACTATGGGGCTAGTTGTATGTGTCTAGGACACCTTAATGCATTCACATAGTAATGTATTTACATTTCACTTTTTCTTACATTACTGGGTCAACCCACTTTCGAAACATGAGTACTGTATACATATTACAATTTTCTGGAAAATAACTGAGCAGGAAAGGCGACCATGAAAGAAACAGCTCACCCTTCCATACTATGTCGTGATCTAGTACATAGGAGGGTCTTATGCTTCACACCAATACAATGACACTAAACCCGGCATTAACTATGTCTTTGTAACTAAGAAATTGTCACGACTAAAATCCTATGTCAACTTACGTTCTGAATCAACACAATTTATGTAACTTTGAAAGTAATTGACCATTTCACATACCTAAAGGCGCCCTAGGCCATATCCACATGTGTATAGACCAACCGACAAGCCAAGGGTGGTGTGATCAGATTTACACCTGTCGCTTTTACTTCTCACTACATTTCATGGAACCTTTTTTAGGATAAGTCGACCCAGGAGCCGCGATCAACTAAAGAAACCTTCGAGCCGGTATGGATTCTAATTCATGACCACCCGGCTTTCAGACCAGCGTCTAGCCATTCCAACCTCAGCTCCGTCAATTTTTTATCACCCATTTACTATTTATTTGCTAGTATTGTATTTTGTTACATCTGCATATGCTTTCTGCGCGGTTGCTTTCCTTTGTCGATGTGTGCGCTTCATATTCTCAATCATGTACGATTATCAATCCATTTCTCATCGTTGAATGGCTTGGTTATGTTAAAATTGCATTAATTTTTCTGTGCACGTTGAATTATCTGATGCAGATTTTATTCCTGCTTTTTTGTATCCGCGTTTTTTTCTTCTTCTTCGCTTTGAAATTTCCTCAGGCATTTAAATCGACATACATTTATGTATTCTGGTTTGAAATTCTCCAGCTTGAAAATGTCTTTCCCATTCCCCATGTTTCTTTTAGGTTGTAATTTAATATTTATGCAATTTATTCCTGTTTAATTTATTGTAGTTCCTAACTTACATTTTCTCTTATAGATTCTCCAAAACGCTTTTAACACTCTCCAGAATTTGCTGTTTGTGTTACTACTGACTCCAATATATCTGTGTGTTAAACCACGCAGATAAAGGACATTACTGTCACATTTGCTCCAACGTTCCAACGATTTTGTAATTTGAGCAAAAATTACGTCTCTCGCTCTCTTTTTTTAAATCCGTGTTTATTATTATTATTATTATTACTATTATTATTATTATTATTATTATTATTATTATTATTATTATTATTATTATTATTATTGCCGATACTATAGTTTTTATAGACCAGCTTGTGAAGCTTTAAATGGCATGAACATCGGTGGTTCAGAAAACAATGGCAGACTACTGAACTTAAATATTGCCCATTAGTTCACAGGCAGCACAATAATGCAAGTTTTGATTGCGACGTCCTGCAAAGGCCATGCAACTAAAGTTAATGTTACCGTCTCGCAACGATGTTCAACAGTACACCGTTGAAGATGTTCTAAGCAATCATGTCTCTCAATGACCTTTAATAATGTATGTCACTGATCTTTAATAATGTATGTCATGACTTTTAATCCATAATTTGAATGAACTCCAATCATGTCTGTCAATCTCCTGTAATCATTCAAAACTAAAGTAACTAATCAAATGTGTCAATGGCCTTAAGTCATGCTTCACTCAAAAATAGTCTAAGCAATAATGTATCTGAATCACCCTTAATCATAATTCACGTAAAGATACGTTAACCAATCATTTCTGTCGTTAACGTATCCATTCCGTGCAACATTAAACTAAGTTCTCCTTTGAGAGTTTAGTTATTTACTCAACAATAGACTACACGGGACATACCAGTGTGGACCTCAATTCAGTTTCTGCAGAAGCGTGATTTTAAAAAAAGAAGTTAGATGCATATCCTTTACGGACGTAGCAGTCAACCCCAGCATTTTTTGGCTGTTCGTGATTTCTCGGCAAGTTTACGTTCATTAGTTTGCCATTGCTTTTTGAACAACCAGCACGCACACTATTTCTTAAAAAACCAACACAACTGTATTTCGAATGCGGTATGCGGGATTACAAACAGCCTCCGTAACCCCTCGCCACGGAGCGGGACTTCGGCGGCATCTCGTCAGGTGCATACATCAGAGTATATATCATATGACGTGAAGAAGTTAATAATTCTTTGGCTTAAATACTTGAATCACAAAGTCACTGAAATGTGTCGAATGTGGATCATTAATTTTCCCCCACAGTAATTTCAAATTTAGCCGGCTCCCTGGCCGAGAATTTAGCAGCTTTCTCCGTTAACCCCGAATACTCTCGTGGTTGATGTGAGCGCACGAGAATTAGAAGTGGTTAGAGTCGCGCCAGTGACTTATGAGAGTATGGAGCCGGTCGCTCAGAAGGTCGTGGCGTGCTGATGAGCGTAATCTAGCCTAGGAATCAACATACAGCTGAAAGATGCTGGTGTTGACCGCAATATCCTGAAACAGGATGGAAAAAAAAATTCAAATTTAAAATGAATACTTTCTGACGTGATGAACACATTGAGCCGGGAGTGCAGGGAGTGGCCAGCAGGGGCCACGGAAGTGGAAATTCAGCAAGTAATTCAGGATAATTCTCGCCCGGGTGATGTGATTATCTACACGGATGGGTGGGTGTTGAGAGGAAGGAGAAGGCCTGGGGGTTCTTAGCAAAAGCTAATGGTCGGCGTTTGGTGCAGGAGAGCCTGGCGTATGATGCCACAACATCTAGCTTAAGAATGGAGGTGGAGGCGGTCAGTGCAGCTTTCCGCTGGATAGATGTGGGATAATAAGTGTGAGCACCATATACAATGGGCTGAAATAAAGTCTAGGGTATATGATTCATTTGGTCCCTCAGGTTCGCCGAATAGGCAGTTGATTCGAGACAGTTTCTTTCCTAAAAGACTCCAGGAATAGAGTAGTTATTGGCTCTTTTGAAAGAAGAATGGGATGATGGTCGAATAGACTCCACCCACATTACAAGGTAAACTACTTTCCTGAAGACTAAAACAGAGAATAGGCCACTTAACCACAGATCTCTATCAAGTTGTTATCCTTGAATAAAATATCTGAGACTGTGTGTTGGTCGACCTCCCACTGGATTCTCTGCAGATATATATATATGTAAACACAGTAGCACATTTCTCTACGACAACAAACAGTGTAACACTGGTCACGTAGACAATGAAAAACTCTCCTGACGAACATATATGTTTATTGACAGACTCATAAGCTGGAAATACGAGACTCTGTCTCCCGTACACTCTATCTAAACGTCAACCAAAAATATACATTCTCAAATAATGTATGTACTGATAATCTAAAAACATCAGGAGAATGTAGAGTCCCTCCACACCGGGCTTCTCTACACTGTCTTTCTTCTCCCACACCAACAGTTCGATGATGACACTTATACTGTTCTACCCTACTCCTCTTCCTCTTCTACCGCTAAAACAGCTGGGCTCTCCCATCCTAATTTTGACCAAACTCCACACTGTGCCACTGAGGTAAACAAAGGTTCTCTGGATACTGATCAAGGTAATGGTGATGCGGATCGTTGTTATTGATAAAAGTCAGTCATGATTGACCAACAAAAAAGAGGAACTGTTCTCAAATGGTCCCTTCTATAAAATTGATGATGGTGCATGACTTGAAGTCTGGATCACTCAATCTGGACTGGGTTTCGAGAGGATAAAACTATATCTGCATAAAATAAGGGATTGCAACCCTTGATAAAAACGTCCATCAGTTAGGACAAGTTGTAGCACGAATGCTCCAACGACGTACTGGAGTTGTTGATAAAGGAAGGACTATCCCTGAGTATGGGTCAGAAGCCAGTTGAATCTCTCCAGGTGATTTCCAGTAATTGGTAAGACGTGCATGCGTAATCTGGGAAAACGATGAAGTCTCAAATGTCTCAGCACGACATTTAACAACCCTAGAGAAGTGTAGCTGGGTTCATATAAACTGAAGACTATGACGACCTCTCAGAAGAAAAGAACCATTCCATCTGTGACTGCGGCATATCTATAACTTCCCTGATTCACCAGGAAGAATAAGAAGCCCCTCTCCCAACATTCTGGAAGAATAAAGCACAGACTCTCAACAAAGTTGCTGGGGTTTCCAGCGAACGAAGAACTCTCTATGCGTTAGTGTCATCTCTAGCTGAACATCGATATGCGGCTTCCCGGAATATAAATGGGTACCTGCTTCGTCGCAAGAAAAAGAGGAATCCACAATGTCGCAGTGGGGACATTGTACCACAGGAAGATCCGTGCTGGTTTCGAAGTTCACTCCAATAAGTATGACTCTTCACATCGAGAGACACCTCCAGTCCATAAGTTGCAGAATATACTTCCTGATATTACAGGGATAAAATGGGCGCCATCTCTCTTCACCTGCCATGAGGAGTTGAACCAAAAATGGAGATAACTCCGTCTGGAGTTTCGTCCAGGTCTTGATGAAAAATAGGGGATTATTTCCCCCGGCCTCCCAGTAATTGGAAGGAATGACGGAGGTCCCTAAGTGCAGACTGATTTCTCCTCTGCACACCCAAGCCAATACTGTTTTGACTTGGAAAAAAAATCATCAAGATGGTGTAGACAAAAAAAGCGGCTTAGATCTAGCCAAATATCAGACCAAACTGTTCCCCGTCGGTTGCCTCATTTGCCTGCAAATCAAAAATGACAAGCTATGAATAATCTAGCTTAGTAAGTGAGCTCATAAGACTCACAGAGACAACAACGGAACATATATAGGGAGAGGACATCCTCCTCTCCTGAAATGGTATACCTGTGGCCTGTATCGTATGGGTATATTTGGCGGGAAAGTGGGGCGGCAATATGAACACTCTACCAACCTCACCGAACAGGACATCACAGATACCAAATGGAGATATATTCTCCCACATACAAACACTCCATTAATTTGGAGGACACAATCTGTTATACAACATGCACGGGGTGGGGTGTGTGATTAAAATCGAAGGGGTGGCCATATTGGCGCCAATGACTTGTCATAGCGGCAAGTGGCTAACACTGCACGATTTACGGCAGGAAAAAAATGAGTATTTAGGTATGTGAACCGTTCTCATAAATATGATTGAGCCACGACATCCATGATCCACCAAAATTCGACAAAAGCAATGGGGTGTCTTATCTGTGACCCCAGGCTGTCATACACACCAAATATATTTTCTGCCCCCGGCATATTCTGCACACAGATAAAGTAAAGATTCACACACACAATATATATATAGGTGCGTACAGTAACTGAATCTTTTACAAAGGCATTATATAACACCTGAACACTCTACCAGGCATAAGTCAAGTAAAGCGAAGTTCTTCCCTGAATTGGGAGTGAACCAAAGTTGAAGATAGATTGACCTCTGCAGACACAGTACAGAATTTACAGAGACATCATACTCTTCAAAAGAAGATGAAGTAGTGATCACAGCATGATAAGAAAGGGATGAGAATTGTAAGCATAGGAATATTGGACAGTGGCATGGATAGACGTTAAAACCTCAGGCCGGCTTTCTTACAGAAGTAAGGATGCCGTAGCAAAGTCCACCAAAATACATACATGACATGTAGTATGACTTTTCATATCAAACAAAGATTGTATTAAATAGTTAACACAAATCTTATCATTCCAAAAAAAACATAATTATGCTCACCAATGCAACATAGAGGCGAAAATAGCCCCCAAAAAGGGCTACACCCTCCCGGGAAAAAATACACGTCTACATGGTTCGAACTGCTAGACTCAAGTGAATATGGCTGGTCCCGCCTGGAAGTTTTACCAGATTATTCCAGGCTATTCTGAGCTATGGGCACATTCCTTGCCTCTATCTGAGTGCTGGCATTCCTTCCCATAAAAGGTAGTGCCTGTCTCTCACACATGAAATCAGTCTTTCCAAGAACCGCTATTAATAATCGTCTGTAAGCTGGTGCGACTGGAGACAGTATGTCACATAAGTCCCCCCATTCAACTGATTGAATGCAATCAGTAAAATCCAGTTAAACCAGCTTCCAGACTCCACCTGGTAACCACCTCCTCTGCTCCTTGGTGCCTCTCATAAACCATCTACTTTCCAATTCTACTTCCGCCTGAGATGTCCATACCATTCCTCCTAGCTCCCAAATTCTCCTGCTATAAATCACAAATCTTCTCTTCCGGAGCCGCCATCATTCATAATCTGAAGGTATATTGGCGAACTCAGGGATAAAATAGAGGTTTCACTTCACCTCTAAAGACGTGTGGGAACAAAAAAGAAACCATTGGTCACCTCTGTCCGCACAACATCAAAAAAATAGAAATCCCATCCGTAAATTCCCACCGTCGGATGCCGATTCTATTAAAAGAGAATTGTTAGATTCCTTCCACTAACTCCGTCACGTCGGCATACAGAACTGATAAAATGTTGACTAGCACTACGTGCTAATATATATATTCTTATTTTGCCCTCCACCAAGAATCTAAAAAAAAACGGCTACGGCCGAAAGGAGTTAAACATAGAGCGTCCTCTATGACTCAATTAATTCTGGCGCTGCGCGATAAGACTTAGTTCTGAGGTTTACTTTAGGTAAATGTTGCTCTGTTTATGACAAATTTGGAAAGGGCCACATTCTCTTCCCTCCAACACAAATGTATATTGTTGAGTCCAAGGTAAATCTACTCCGTTCGTTATAGTTTAACTCGGCCGTCTTGTTGACATAATCTCAACTCAACACCAAGAATCTTCAGTCGTCAGTAAAGTACAATGCATTGGCTGTGAATGGTTCAATGTTTATCAACCGCCTGAGGCCCTTCCGGTTACGCGCCCCCTTCTTCATGGCGTAAATCCTGCAGGTAATGTTCCGGAATGTTCAAGGCAGCTAAACAAACGCCCAGTTCCATTTCACCCCGCCTCCTCCTATTGTGACTGGCCTTGTCCGTAGTAGGTATGCGGTGTTGGCGCGAACTGAACTAGGTCAACTCTGCATTAACTTTTCCTCTGACCTAGATTCCAATCACGTAGCTATCAGGACATGATAACACGTGAAAAATAATTACTCTCAGCATTCAAGTCCTCGAGGTGACGTTTTAAAAATGTCATGCTATAGAGAATAATTTAAAAGACTTCTCCTGCTAGTAACAGGGATGTCTAAAGCCTACTAGTCGTAGACCAAACAAGAGATAAGTTGTCCGGACTAAAACTCTCTTGTATATATATAGTAAGGAATATATTATAATGAAGTGCACTTTTTCCTTACAATTTCCCGTTGGCTGAGGTAGAGAAGTATACTTTCTCTGTCATTTTACCGTGTTAAATGGACGGTAAAGATTAAACCCAACAGTACTTTAAATAGAAAGGGGGCGGGTGCTGCCCTGCCCCTTTCAACCTGTCATACGTGGGGACTTGGTCCGCACGAACGTTTCAGATAGGTATAAATCTGAAGATGAATATGACAGTCCATGAAACGATCCTGGAAAGCTAAAGCTGCCGGCATGTTCCATGTCCCCTGAAACGAGGATAAAAGAAAAGAGTCGACGCCACGGGCTGTGTCATCCCTTTGTAAATTGGAGAGTAAATAGGTGGGGTCTCTCGTAAAAAAAGGACGTACGACTACTTCTCATAAATCGGGATAAGGCGATCACATATCTGATGATATGAGTACACACTAACTCTTATTTGACGGTCCCAAAATAGGAAGTTGGTGTAACTTCTATTGCGAAAAGCTACGAGACGTCTTGTTAAAGGTTCCCGATAATTCAACTACCCGCCTTTCGATAGGGTTAGCACAACCCTTCTAAGCAAAATGCAGCTGAAAAAAAAACCTCCGGGCCCAAAAGTGACCCGGAAGGTCGACCAGCCCAAAAATTTACGGTGCTGATCTAATTATAAACCGGATGTGGCAAATAAGGTCATGGGTTGTCCCGAAGAATGTTCCCTACCTTACGCCGCCGGCAGTTCACACTGGTAGATTATAACGAAAAGGATGAAAAATCGGGATTACCGACTAGAGTTTACGCTCGGTAAAAATACTTTTGCGTCTTCTTTTCTGTCTACAGTGGAACAATAAGACGGGGACGCTTGGTCTACGATATATCCTAGGAGGGTTATTAAAATGATGGATATAATTTTTCCCGCTGGCCTCCTAACCAAATATATGGGTATTAAAAAAATTTTTCAAGAAGCTTTACGGGAAATGAACTAGTTGCCTAAGTCCTATAAAAAATAGGGATTACCTTTGTGTTGCTGGTGAAATACAACCAATTTAAAATAATACCAGATTGTTATGGCAATAGTTATGGCACAAATGTTGGCACAAATCACATGGCAAAAAATTTGACAACTAGTTAATACACATAAGTGGTCATATGTGATCAGATGTTGATATAAAAAACTCTCACATAATCAAAATTCACTTATGGACCATCAAAACACCATCAGTGAACATCATTACTCAGATGACGTCACATGAACAATCTATCAACTCAACGCCGCTCCACCTGTGAGATAACATAGAATTTTCCAGGTCAGTACCAGCAACCTGAAATTATTAGGAAGAATCTGAACTCGATCATATTGAAAGAGGGAAGAAAACAATCCCCCGGCGAGCGACCCAATTTATGTGGGATAATAAGTGTGAGCACCATATACAATGGGCTGAAATAAAGTCTAGGGTATATGATTCATTTGGTCCCTCAGGTTCGCCGAATAGGCAGTTGATTCGAGACAGTTTCTTTCCTAAAAGACTCCAGGAATAGAGTAGTTATTGGCTCTTTTGAAAGAAGAATGGGATGATGGTCGAATAGACTCCACCCACATTACAAGGTAAACTACTTTCCTGAAGACTAAAACAGAGAATAGGCCACTTAACCACAGATCTCTATCAAGTTGTTATCCTTGAATAAAATATCTGAGACTGTGTGTTGGTCGACCTCCCACTGGATTCTCTGCAGATATATATATATAAACACAGTAGCACATTTCTCTACGACAACAAACAGTGTAACACTGGTCACGTAGACAATGAAAAACTCTCCTGACGAACATATATGTTTATTGCCAGAATCTCATAAGCTTGGAATACTGAGACTCTGTCTCCCGTACACTCTATATAAACATCAACCAAAAATATACATTCTCAAATAATGTATGTACTGATAATCTAAAAACATCAGGAGAATGTAGAGTCCCTCCACACCGGGCTTCTCTACACTGTCTTTCTTCTCCCACACCAACAGTTCGATGATGACACTTATACTGTTCTACCCTACTCCTCTTCCTCTTCTAACGCTAAAACAGCTGGGCTCTCCCATCCTAATTTTGACCAAACTCCACACTGTGCCACTGAGGTAAACAAAGGTTCTCTGGATACTGATCAAGGTAATGGTGATGCGGATCGTTGTTATTGATAAAAGTCAGTCATGATTGACCAACAAAAAAGAGGAACTGTTCTCAAATGGTCCCTTCTATAAAATTGATGATGGTGCATGACTTGAAGTCTGGATCACTCAATCTGGACTGGGTTTCGAGAGGATAAAACTATATCTGCATAAAATAAGGGATTGCAACCCTTGATAAAAACGTCCATCAGTTAGGACAAGTTGTAGCACGAATGCTCCAACGACGTACTGGAGTTGTTGATAAAGGAAGGACTATCCCTGAGTATGGGTCAGAAGCCAGTTGAATCTCTCCAGGTGATTTCCAGTAATTGGTAAGACGTGCATGCGTAATCTGGGAAAACGATGAAGTCTCAAATGTCTCAGCACGACATTTAACAACCCTAGAGAAGTGTAGCTGGGTTCATATAAACTGAAGACTATGACGACCTCTCAGAAGAAAAGAACCATTCCATCTGTGACTGCGGCATATCTATAACTTCCCTGATTCACCAGGAAGAATAAGAAGCCCCTCTCCCAACATTCTGGAAGAATAAAGCACAGACTCTCAACAAAGTTGCTGGGGTTTCCAGCGAACGAAGAACTCTCTATGCGTTAGTGTCATCTCTAGCTGAACATCGATATGCGGCTTCCCGGAATATAAATGGGTACCTGCTTCGTCGCAAGAAAAAGAGGAATCCACAATGTCGCAGTGGGGACATTGTACCACAGGAAGATCCGTGCTGGTTTCGAAGTTCACTCCAATAAGTATGACTCTTCACATCGAGAGACACCTCCAGTCCATAAGTTGCAGAATATACTTCCTGATATTACAGGGATAAAATGGGCGCCATCTCTCTTCACCTGCCATGAGGAGTTGAACCAAAAATGGAGATAACTCCGTCTGGAGTTTCGTCCAGGTCTTGATGAAAAATAGGGGATTATTTCCCCCGGCCTCCCAGTAATTGGAAGGAATGACGGAGGTCCCTAAGTGCAGACTGATTTCTCCTCTGCACACCCAAGCCAATACTGTTTTGACTTGGAAAAAAAAATCATCAAGATGGTGTAGACAAAAAAAGCGGCTTAGATCTAGCCAAATATCAGACCAAACTGTTCCCCGTCGGTTGCCTCATTTGCCTGCAAATCAAAAATGACAAGCTATGAATAATCTAGCTTAGTAAGTGAGCTCATAAGACTCACAGAGACAACAACGGAACATATATAGGGAGAGGACATCCTCCTCCCTGAAATGGTATACCTGTGGCCTGTATCGTATGGGTATATTTGGCGGGAAAGTGGGGCGGTCAATATGAACACTCTACCAACCTCACCGAACAGGACATCACAGATACCAAATGGAGATATATTCTCCCACATACAAACACTCCATTAATTTGGAGGACACAATCTGTTATACAACATGCACGGGGTGGGGTGTGTGATTAAAATCGAAGGGGTGGCCATATTGGCGCCAATGACTTGTCATAGCGGCAAGTGGCTAACACTGCACGATTTACGGCAGGAAAAAAATGAGTATTTAGGTATGTGAACCGTTCTCATAAATATGATTGAGCCACGACATCCATGATCCACCAAAATTCGACAAAAGCAATGGGGTGTCTTATCTGTGACCCCAGGCTGTCATACACACCAAATATATTTCCTGCCCCCGGCATATTCTGCACACAGATAAAGTAAAGATTCACACACACAATATATATAGGTGCGTACAGTAACTGAATCTTTTACAAAGGCATTATATAACACCTGAACACTCTACCAGGCATAAGTCAAGTAAAGCGAAGTTCTTCCCTGAATTGGGAGTGAACCAAAGTTGAAGATAGATTGACCTCTGCAGACACAGTACAGAATTTACAGAGACATCAAACTCTTCAAAAGAAGATGAAGTAGTGATCACAGCATGATAAGAAAGGGATGAGAATTGTAAGCATAGGAATATTGGACAGTGGCATGGATAGACGTTAAAACCTCAGGCCGGCTTTCTTACAGAAGTAAGGATGCCGTAGCAAAGTCCACCAAAATACATACATGACATGTAGTATGACTTTTCATATCAACCAAAGATTGTATTAAATAATTAACACAAATCTTATCATTCAAAGGAAAAACATATATATATATATGCTCACCAATGCAACATAGAGGCGAAAATAGCCCCCCAAAAAGGGCTACACCCTCCCGGAAAAAATACACGTCTACATGGTTCGAACTGCTAGACTCAAGTGAATATGGCTGGTCCCGCCTGGAAGTTTTACCAGATTATTCCAGGCTATTCTGAGCTATGGGCACATTCCTTGCCTCTATCTGAGTGCTGGCATTCCTTCCCATAAAAGGTAGTGCCTGTCTCTCACACATGAAATCAGTCTTTCCAAGAACCGCTATTAATAATCGTCTGTAAGCTGGTGCGACTGGAGACAGTATGTCACAATAGAGAACACGACACATACACACATTGTGATTTTAACTGACTCAGAAAGCATGCTGAGGAGGGTGAGAACAGGCAAGCTTCGTGCAGAGTGGCTTGCTTCGCTTCGGAGGTCACGGGTAGCAAGAATCACCTGGATCACCTATGCTTAACAAGAGAGTGATCATGTTTGATGATGTGGATCTATATATTGTGTGACGAGTGGCGATTATTATATTGATGTGTCAGGCAGATAACACCTTGTTTGATTATCAGGCTTGCCTGAAATAAACTCGGTATAAAAATATATGTACGAGCTGAAAGTTATTTGAAGTACGGATGACGTTGCCTGATTGCGAGTAAACACAAGACTGTGACAGAATGAATGAATGAATGAATGAATGAATGAATGAATGCATGAATGCATGGATGAATGGATGAATGGATGAATGAATGAATGAATGAATGAATGAATGAATGAATAGAAATAGTTTGTGGGAACAGATATAGATATTAAAATAAGAATATCAAAAGCCAACGGGGCCTCCGTTGCACTCTGAAATGTGTGCGTGTAAACAGAAATTAAATCCAAAATACTGAACATTAACAGCAACTTAGTACTTCAGTGTGGAGCAGAAACATGGAGGACGACTACACCAATTACTAGTAAGCGACAATCATTCATTATTTATTCCCTCTGTGGACACTTATGGAGGACACTTATTTTCCCTTCTGCGTGTGCTCGCTTGGAACTCAAGGGAAGTCCATACACGCGCTACCACTTCTAGTGTACGGGATTGATTTTTGCATGTGGATTAGGGAGCTTTCCCAAATTACCATTGTCCCTCGTCATAACGCGAACCCAGTCCGTCTTCAGAGGTACTTGTAATTTACGTCCCAAAGTCAAGGACGAGAAGTCACCATTTTAGTCCAACTGATTGGTGGAGGTACTTGTAATTTACGTCCCCAAGTCAAGGACGAGAAGTCAACATTTTAGTCCAACTGGTTGTTAGAGGGGTTGAACTTATTAGCCCAGCATCATCACACGTAATTTGTAGGAACGAGTGCTCTTTTCCATTCGGTCATGCTGGCCTCCAGAAAACTAATTATATCTCAGTGCATGGCCAGGTGCAGACAAGACGCCAGTCCAGGATAGGACGGCACATTGGCAATCCCTGTATATTATAGTACAATATGTGAGAACCACCTCTATGGGGATGTCAACAAGCTTATGTTATGTTGACTTATGTTATGTTGACTTATGTTATGTTGACTTATGTTATGTTGACTGACGATTTCTGTGGATTTATTTATTTTGACGCCTGAGGGTGTACGAAGAAAGCCTTACATGTATTTCTCTAGTCAAAGCAGTCGTTAATGTCAGGGTCATTACATTTTTAGTGTTTGGCGGAATTACATTACCTGATCACATATCTATTTACGTTCATTTTGAAAAGTAAGGCAAGGTTATAAAAGGAAGCCGCTTGTCACTGGGCTAATGCAACACACACGCATACAGGGGAAAAGAGAGAGAGAGAGAGAGAGAGAGAGAGAGAGAGAGAGAGAGAGAGAGAGAGAGAGAGAGAGAGAGAGAGAGAGAGAGAGAGAGAGAGAGAGAGAGAGATTCGTTGTTTTATCAGGGTGGCAATCTAAAAAGTATAACCTAATCTTCCTTTCAAGTTGATGATTATATCCATTTTCATATGGTCCATTTGGCCCCGTAAGAAGCTTTCGCAGTTGTGACTGCTGCTAAAAAAAAGTATTCTTTTTACCAAAAATAATACGTAACGTGCAGTAAAAATGCTGCCAGCTTCAAACCTTCGTAAACAATTTTATACCGTTTTCAGACAATCATTTTTCAATTTTCTGGCAGGATGCTTTTTATTTCACGAGACTGTGGTATCCTATAGAAATGAACTATATTTTATAATAGTCTATGTTATTAAATTATCACACGCGACAGCTTCCTTATAGCCCAGGGTTGTAGCGTTGTATGGAATTTAAGTCTATGTGACAAAAACCTGGGCATAGCATACCGAACCATCCAATTTTGGCTAGTATCCCTCAAAATATTTCCACCCAGACCAATAAATAACAAGGAAGTGAATGATCAATCGTTGGGGAAACCCTACAGGCCATTTAAATATCATGCGAATTAAATTCCCGGGCATCGATTTTGGTCAAAGAAGTAAAGAGAAGACTTAGAGGTGATATATACTCACAAGACACGCACACCAAATTTAACTGCCTCACCAACTTTACTATTATAATAAGATTAGTTAGTCTCAAGAATTGAAATCGTCTGATAGTATTACTCAACACGTCTTCTTGTTCACAGCAATTTTCTTCAGCTCAGCTGTGTCTGAAGAGAAAAGTCCTTTTATTATTGTGTGCTGTGGTTATTTCTTTTACGCGTTCGTGTTCTTTTCCACTACATACATCAGTGAACCTTGCTGTCTCAGTTTTTTATTTTTAAATCGAATAAGATAACCCATTTACAGAAATATAACCCTATCGTTGTCTATTTTTCACTGAGTTGTTATATACGTGTCTATTTGACGTCTTTTATATCCACTTCCCGGTTTGCGGGGTAGAGGTTTTCCCTATCAAAGGCGATGTAAAACCTCTCTTTTCCTCTGTTAGTCTACCGAACACCCTGGAGCAAGGTGGATACACGTTTAGCACCCCCCCCCCCGCCCCTTTCTTAGGGTTACGTGAAGCCATGTTAGCAGGTGGTGGATGGAGTGTGAGAGCAGCCGACATATTTTTGTTGGTTATGGTCTGCACTCTACGGCGATAGGCAGATGATCTCATCATTAGAGACAATGGATATGGACACCGACTAATGCAGTCACTGCCCAGAAGGAAAGCAACCGCAAGCTACTTTCTGCAAACCTTGCCAAGAAACCCAATCAACCATGAAAGAAACCATAATACGTGCAATTTTCCGGAGTGAATTCTGCAAAGGATATGATCAATCAATCATGTGCCATGCCGGAAAGCGTGGGCGGTCATGACTCGCCATTTCACTCGATCACAAGTGTCGTGGATCAGCTCAGTGTTCCTGTCTCGTCCATGCCATGTGACCAAGCCATCCAGGTATTTTCCTCTCGGTCTTCCTCTTGGTCTGTTCCCCTCGATCTTGCCAGTTGTCACTAAGTTCTCCAATCCATTTCTTCTCATAACATGTCCAAAAAATTTTGACTGTCTACGTCTACTTTCTCTAATCAGTTTACGATGTTCATTTGTCTCCTGTAGTACTTGGTCATTGGTTTTTCTGTCTGTCCATGGTATTCTTTGCATTTTCCTCAGAAACCACATTTCTGCAGCCATCAGATGCTTTTCAGCTTGACTGCTCATTGTCCAAGTTTCACATCCATACAAAAGAACAGGCTCTATGTATCCCCTCAACACTCTTTTTCTCGTTTCAATTGACATCTTCTTATTGGTCAGAATGTTTTTCATCTTGCTAAAGGCTACTTTCGCCATGGCGATTCTTGTTCTAATCTCTTCAAGGCATCTCCCATCAGATGTTATAACTGTTCCAAGATAATTGTACCGATTCACTTGTTGAAGAATATTTCCATTTACTTGTATATTACATTGTGGCACTTCTTCCTTCCTACTGACGACCATAACCTGAGTCTTTTTACAATTTAATTCTAACCCCAGTTGCTCACTGTGTACAACAACCGCATCTACTAATTGTTGCAGGTCCTGCTCATTGTCTGCAATTAATACTGTATCATCTGCATATCTAATGTTATTGATGTTTCGTCCTCCAATGCTGATTCCATTTATATCCTCTACATTTCTGAAAATATTTTCACTGTACGGGAAAAAAGATCTGGAGACATCACACATCCCTGCCTAACACCTCTCTTAATTGGCTGATACTGTCCCACTTCATTATCAATCCTTATTGCAGCTTGTTGTTTCCAATATATGTTTTTTATAAGTCTAATGTCTTTCCCATCAATTTGTAGATCTGCAAGCATATCCACCATGCTGACATGTCTAACTGCTATCAAAAGCCTTTGTATAGTCAATAAAGCAAAGATGTATATCCTTGTTTACTTCTATAGCACGTTCAATAATTGCTCGCAGCATATACACAGCATTTACTGTACCCTTTCCTTCTACAAACCCACATTGTTCTTCCCCTATTTCAGGTTGTATCTTCTTCCTCACTCTTTGCATGATAATTCTTAGCAAAATCTTTGTGATGTGACTCATTATACTAATTGTTCTATGTTGATCACATTCTAAGGTTCCTGATTTCTTTGGGATTGCAGTAAATATAGAGTTACATAATTCAGGAGGTATATCTCCAGTATCATATAATGTGTTCAGCAGTCTGGTGACTTGATCTAGTCCAAATTCTTCTAAAGCTTTAATCATTTCTGTTGTGATGTTATCTGCACCGGGGGCCTTGCCAGCTTTCATATGCTTAAGAACATTTCGAACCTCCATCTCCAAAATTGGTGGTCCTTCATTATTAAATCTAATATCATACTGTTCATCTCTGTTATCATCATAAAGGTGTTTCACATAATCTGTCCATACCTGTAGAATCTGGTCTTTTTCTATTATGATTTTGCCATCTTCAGTTTTTAGACACCCGGTTGATGTACTTGTTCTTTTATTAGTAAGTTCCTGAATTCTTTTGTGCACTAATTTGGTATTTTGACTGTTGTGTTGGCTTTCAATTTCTAAGCACTTTTCCTCAAGCCATGCTTCTTTTGCCTCCTTACATAATGTTCTGACTTGTCTGTGAATTTCTTCATATTTGACAGAATTATTTTTGCTGAGTCTTCTTGTTTCCATGAGGTGTAAAATTTCTTCAGTCATCCATTTCTTACGACCCACCTTCTTTAATTTTGGAATAGTTGTTTCTGCAGCCACATTGATTGAATTCTTCAACGTTTCCCATTGATCATCCACATCCTGGAATAGGATCTCTAGATCAGACAGAATTTCAAATCTGTTCTGTACTTCTATGTTGAATTTGTTTTGTATTTCCTTGTCATTACTCAATGTACACAAATCATATTTAGTGTTTCCTGTTATATACTTGACTTTCTTCAACTTTATCCTCAATGTTCCTGTGAGTAATCTGTGGTCACTATAACAATCAGCACTGGGAACTGTTTTTGCTATTGTTAATGCGTTTCTAAATCTTCTGCTAATCAGAATGTAGTCAATCTGGTTTCTAATCCTGGTATCAGGACTCCTCCATGTCCATAATCTTCTAGGGTGTTGTTTGAACCAGGTGTTTCCTACAATCATTTCCTGTTCTTTTGCCCACTCTACGAGTCTGTATCCTCTTTCATTTCTCTCTCCTAAACCATAGTTTCCTACTGTGTATCTATCTCCTTGATTTCCTACTTTTGCATTGAAGTCCCCTATTATGATGTTTATTTCTGAATTTTTACATTTCTTTAAGGCAGACTCTATGTCATTATAAAATTCCTCTACACTATCTTCACTGGATTCTCCTGTTGGGGCATATACTTGAATAATATTTATGCTAAAAGGTCTGCCACTTAATTTAACTAGTAGAACTCTGTCCGACACGGCCCAATATCCTTGAATAGATTTTGATGTTTTCCGGTCCAGAATAATTGCCACTCCCCTATGACGATCTTCACCTCAAGAATAAATAATCTTGAAATCTTCTTCTATCTTGATGCCTGCTCCTGTCCATCTAGTTTCGCACATACCTAAAATATTATTTTTCTCCCTTTCAATTTCTTGTTTGATGTTTTCTAATTTTCCGTCGTTGTTTGACGTCCTAACGTTCCAAGTTGCTAATTTTAACGTCTCTGTCCTTGTCTTGCGATGATCGGTCTTTAAGCGAATCATGATATACTAGGAACTTTTAAAGAGGTAGTTTGCCGTTGCTTTCCGCTATGGCAATGACCTTACTGGTCGGAGACCGAAGCCATTGACTCAAGACGAGTCCCTTTGCCTGCCGTCGTGTAAATCGAGGCCATGACCCACAAATATCTGTCGACTGCCCTCAAAATTACATCCACCACCTGCCTTCCGTGGCTTCTTTTGAAAACTTCCAATAAAAGGAACACAATATAACATCACATAATCCACAGGGAAACACTATTCACAGGGAATCCAAAGGAAATCACACGAAATCCAATGAAAAACACTAAATAGCGTCCCTCTGAAAAGTAACGCTTCATCTTGTCGCCATTGTACCGGAAGGATATGATACTAAATGAATTAATGAATTCACCAACATCACTGTATAACACATAAATGCCATGCGACGTGATTTTCTCAAAATATTCCTAACCTTTATTTTAGTCTGGTTCACCACGCCATTGTTTTCCCGCGCACATATGGTTAACAATAGCACAGCATACGTTTGATTACCACACATATATGAACATATAAAACATTACACATTGCAATAACATTGACAAATTACGTGCATTATACATAAAGAATAACTGACGGGAAAGTTTCTAGAAAACACCACATCCAAAAAACAATATAATGGAAAAATACCCATCACACGCAGTCACGTTCACAAAAACATCAAACCACGCGACAATTTATTCTTTTCACTAGTGTCCATTGTCCCAAGCCCGGTGGAAAGCAAATTCCAGCTTAGAATTTCGTTATAGAGTTTACTTAGCTAGTTTTGAATGTCTTTCCTTCCTGGTCCAGTTTTGAATGCAGACTAGACTTTTCGAATAGAAGAAATATTTGCGCGGTGAAATCTATTTCGTCATATTGCGCGATTAACATGGTAATGAAAGGAACGGAAAGGTTGATTGAAGTTGGGATTCTCATAGGAAAGCACTTCAGTCGTTGTTAACTAATCAACTATTGAGCTATAATTTGTTTAATCCAATAGTTCCACATTAGTTTTAGTGGCGCTTAGATGATATGTCTGATTTAGCTCTTCTTCTTTCTTCTTCTAACACCTCCTCCTACTTTTCGTCTTTATTTACTACTTCTTCTTCTCCTCCTGTTCCTCCTACTCATTCTTCGTCTTCTTCTCATTCCTCTTCATCTTTTACCCCCTCCTTCTCTTCTTTTTCTTAATCTTCTTTCTTTCTTTCTTTCTTTCTTTTTTTCTTTCTTTCTTTCTTTCTTTCTTTCTGTCTGTCTGTCTTTCTTTCTTTCTTTCTTTCTTTCTTGCTCTTTTCTCTTCTTATTTTCTCCCTTCTTATCTTCTCTCACTTCTTCTCTTTCCTCTCGTCTTCTATGTTCTTCTTATCTCATCTCTCATCTTCACTTTTCTCTTCTCTCTTCTTCTTCCTAATTCTTCTTTGTTTTTGTTTGTTTGTTTTATGTTGTCTTTTTATTTCAGCGAAGTCTTCGCCTTTTGCTTAACACTTTCACATGACTATATATCAGTTGTCACTCGATCAGTGATGTGGTAATATCACACCGGCCGCCATCACTTCCTATAACATAAATAATACCTACTTTAGGCTGGGTAAACAAGGGAGACGAGGCCAATTACAAAACAAAAAATATATTCCCTCCTCCATTGGGATTTGAACACAAGACAGTCGGGCTGGCAGATAAACGTGCCAGCAACCCTTTTGTCGCGGCTTCTGCTGTATATATATATATATATATATATATATATATATATATATATATATATATATATATATATATATATATATATATATATATATATATACACACACACACATACATAAAGCGTTGTCTATTGAAAACATCTATAACATGAAGTCCATATTTAAAATATCAACAGATAGACAGATGTAGTGTAGGCATCTTTTAAAAAAGCATTAGGGTATCCTAACGAAAGTCAATAATTGGGGTCATTTTGCATAAATAAATTTATACATCGCGAAATATGCAAATGACCATAGCCCACAGTTAAAGTAGTGATATTAAGAGAGTGCAATCACATTGTCAAATAGCAAGTTGTTTCAACTATATCTGGGAAATTGGGACACTGCACGGTACACGGACGCGGAATTATTTTTCTGTTTTTTACAGAAATCAAATGAAGGTCACGTCCAAAAAATGATGACCCAATATAACATTCCAACTTCTTTCAGGCCAGGCCAGTTTTGGATAAGCAAAGGCGCTGTCCCGGATCATTGATATGCACGAAACGAATTGCAAAAGCAATAGAGCTAAATGAGTCTGAAATTCGATATGAGCAACCCGAGGTAGTTGTCAGCGCGAGAGGACGGCATTCGGGAAAGCGAGCGTCTCAGAGAAGATGAAGCGATTGAATGCTCCTTAGCAACGCGTGACAGTTCATCTGCTTGTCTTCGTGTACAATCGTGTGTACGTCTTCTGTTTCCGCGAGGAATGCAATTATTCATAGGTGATTGACAGGCACGTCAGCAGGGATATTCTTTTCTGCATGTAAACTTTCCGGGGAAGAAAAGACCCGGTTTATTCAGCGATCGTGTCACGTGATTCAGAGTTTCCGTTTCCTATATCCCTTCCTAACAAGATTAGACCCCAGTTTGTCTTGTTTGACAACCCTTCGAAGAGCAGGTACTGCTTAGATATATTTCCTGCTGAAAAGTTTTAACATGTTTCTTCTTAATTATACGTGCGATTATTTGTGTGCGAACGCGTGTTTGTAAGTGGGCGCGCGATTTATTATTTGTTTGCTTGCGTACGTACCTCCAAAGATGCTATTTAAAAAAAAACAATCCATTAACGCACGATTTCTCGGCCTGTTAGGAATTATTTCACTTCCTTCGCTGCTTTTTGTCAAATAACCTATATTTGCCATTGTCATTTTTGTTATTTTGGGTCCTCGGATTTGTAAACTATAGTCTTTGTATAATCTAGCTAGAAATTAGTAAGCCCAGAGGTATAACCTATTCTGGCTTAAACTTTCTACGGCCAAACGGTGGTGCAGTGTATTCATCCCACACGCCGGTCAGATGGCGTTATCTTCAACAGTGGCAAAACTGGTGAACGTAAACAATTGCCTGGTCAATAACAAACATTCTTTAAGGGTGGTTGCAACGTCCAAGCACATGACAATTCAAGAGCGGTCTAAACACCACATGTATGGTACTTCCATCGATCGTGGCGACTTTCGAAGAGTTAATGAGACTTTCTTTTCCACAATGTAACCCAAATGTTTCAACTAAATAAAAGAAAAAACAATCTGATTCATATTCAGTTTTTGAATTTGTCTCACATTAATTTTGTGATTATACAATCTTCCTGTCCTTCATTTTCTTCCTGTTTGATCCGTTTTATTTCTTGGAATACGTATACATCTAAGATAGCGTTGATTGGGAGCACATTTTCAGCGTATGACAGTGAAACAATCTTATCCAGATTTGCCCTAGATCACAAGAAGATGTCAACATCTGACTAATATAAGCTAAACATCTACAATGTAGAAAGACACGTTGACACCGCGAACATATATATCATCCATTACAAGTGCGTACATTAAACGTTAATCGCTGAATACACACATGCCCGAGACAGACTGAATATATTCATGTAGCAAAACAATAAACACAGACAGGAAATACGACATATTTTAATATGAAATCAGGACAGATAAAACAATAAGCAATATTAGTATTGATGGCTTGAACTTTACGGTGAATTATACAATTAAGTTAAACATCACCTGCTGTCATTCACATTCACTGGCATTTGCGGAGGAGGCTGCACAAATAATAGACCTAAACATAATGTAACACGGTATCAGTGCAGTGGAGCCGCGGCGACGTAGTAGCTGGACGCTCACCTATCGGTCCGATGGTTATCGTTTTGATTCACATCGATGCGGATTCACATTTTTAAAACTTGATTTAAGCTCACAGGTCATCCCAGCCTGACATGGGTGCCGTTTTGTGACGTCAAGGCGGCCGGCAATTAATCCTATCACCTTTGAACTGCTTATTGGTCTTAAAACATGTTGATCCAGTAACGTATGCACATTTGCCTCTGTGGAGTGTGAAAGGGCCCTTTGCTTACTTAGTATAAGTTGTCCTCTTTGTATGCCCTTAATCCCCTATTTGAGCATAGGCCTTCAAACAATCCACCGCAAGAAGTCCTATCTTTTGCAATCTTTCGTAACTTTCTCCATGCCCTCCTAGTCTCTGTCTGTAATTCTAATCTCCGTGTGTTTCACGTCTCCCGCTGTTTAGATTGTATTGTGAGTTCCAGACAAGCAGTTGTCTAGTTATAGTGTGTGGTGTCATGTTTTCTCAGTATGTGGTCTATCTAGTATTGTGAGTTCCAGACAAGCAGTTGTCTAGTTATAGTGTATGGTGTCATGTTTTCTCAGTATGTGTTCTATCTAGTATTGTGAGTTCCAGACAAGCAATTGTCTAGTTATAGTGTATGGTGTCATGTTTTCTCAGTATGTAGTCTATCTAGTATTGTGAGTTCCAGACAAGCAGTTATCTAGTTATAGTGTGTGGTGTCATGTTTTCTCAGTATGTGTTCTATCTAGTATTGTGAGTTCTAGACAAGCAGTTGTCTAGTTATAGTGTGTGGTGTCATGTTTTCTCAGTATGTGGTCTATCTAGTATTGTGAGTTCCAGACAAGCAGTTGTCTAGTTATAGTGTGTGGTGTCATGTTTTCTCAGTATGTGGTCTATCTAGTATTGTGAGTTCCAGACAAGCAGTTGTCTAGTTATAGTGTGTGGTGTCGTGTTTTCTCAGTATGTGGTCTATCTAGTATTGTGAGTTCCAGACAAGCAGTTGTCTAGTTATAGTGTGTGGTGTCATGTTTTCTCAGTATGTGTTCTATCTAGTATTGTGAGTTCCAGACAAGCAGTTGTCTAGTTATAGTGTATGGTGTCATGTTTTCTCAGTATGTGGTCTGTCTAGTATTGTGAGTTCCAGACAAGCAGTTGTCTAGTTATAGTGTGTGGTGTCATGTTTTCTCAGTATGTTGTCTATCTAGTATTGTGAGTTCCAGACAAGCAGTTGTCTAGTTATAGTGTATGGTGTCATGTTTTCTCAGTATGTGTTCTATCTAGTATTGTGAGTTCCAGACAAGCAATTATCTAGTTATAGTGTGTGGTGTCATGTTTTCTCAGTATTGTGAGTTCCAGACAAGCAGTTATTTAGTTATAGTGTGTGGTGTCATGTTTTCTCAGTATGTGGTCTATCTAGTATTGTGAGTTCCAGACAAGCAATTGTCTAGTTATAGTGTGTGGTGTCATGTTTTTTCAGTATGTGGTCTATCTAGTATTGTGAGTTCCAGACAAGCAGTTGTCTAGTTATAGTGTATGGTGTCATGTTTTCTCAGTATGTGGTCTATCTAGCACCAGCGTCTTTTCCTCACCACTTGATTCACTTAGATTTGTTTGGTTCTCTCCATGAGCTCTACATTGGTGGTTCTGTCATAGTATTATATTTGGTTCTCTCCATGAGAGAACATTGGTGGTTCTATCAGAGTTTTTTATTCCTATTATTTTTCAAAAGCACCAGTTAGTGAATGTTTGTTAGTAAACCTTTTAGTTGTTCTACATGTTTACGTGTCATGTAGCATTGTTGATTTAACTGTCAGCTGGCTGTCATCTACTGCCTATAGTACCTCGCTGTGTAGGTCCGGAGGGTTTTGAGCCTGAGGAATTAAGACCGCCTAACTAGTGCAGTCGCCGCGAACTGTGCAGGTTAGGATTTTTCATTTTAAAAAAAAAACTTACCGAAGATTCGAACTCAGGTTTCCCGAAGGAGAACCCGGCTTTCTTAACATTGGAGTTAAACATTATCGGTTTAGTTTTAAGTTTAGCTTCCACTGACTTCCACAAATGTCCTTGTGCTATGAACGTTCCTCCTACCTTTTTTTATATTTTTATTTTAATATCTCTGCCTACTCCCTCATTTTGTCTACATTGCTTCCCAAATATTCGTATGCTTCTGAGACTTGAAGTGAGGTTCTACCAGCGGAGATTGGGTTGTTATTTGCATAGTTTAATCTACCTTTGTCTTTCCTGTATTCATTTTTAGAACTAATTGGTATGACCTCTCGTCAAGTGGTATTAGTTTATCCTGCATTAAATTATGTATGTGACAGGAGTGCAATGTCGCCAACGAACTCTAAATCATAAAGTTGTTTTGGAGGTAAAATAAATTCCATTTATGGCGGTAGTCTTCATGACATAGTCTAATGCAGTGGTTCTCAACCTTTTTTGGCCCATTCCCCCCTTCACCATATTTTCAGATCGCCATTCCCCCCCTTCCGATCAAAAATTTGGCCCGTTCCCCCCTTCACCGTATTTTCAAAACGTCATTCCCCCCCCCCCTTTCATATTTCCTATCTAAAAATCCCCTCACCCCTACACAGTATACGTAAAAGTGGAAGGCAAATGTAATAGCATATACTAAAACAAGTCTAGACATCCACATAAAACATGATTTGTGGGTCTACTTACTTTATAAAATGAATTTTAGAAGGACGAGACATACTTAACTGTAAAGTATGAAGGGAAAAACTATGTCAAGTAATCGGTTCTTGTATTAACACGATCTTGAAATGGTCTTCATTCCCCCCCTGGAAACCATGAAATTCCCCCCTGGGGGGGAATTCCCCACCGGTTGAGAACCACTGGTCTAATGTCAGTAAGAATAATAACACAATCCATTTCGTACTCTTGTCTTTATATCAAATTTATGGCTGTTTCCCCTCTTGAAGCACTCAGCATGTCAAAAAATGTGGTATTTCGTTCCGGTAAAATGACGACGACATGACGCGATTATTCTGTGGGAGACGCTGTTTAGTGTTTTCCTGTGGATTATGTGGTATTATTTCGTATTCGTTTATTGAAAGTGTTCAAAAGAAGCCACGGAAGGCAGGTGGTGGATGACATTTTGAGGGCAGCTGACAGATATTTGTTGGTAATGGTCTCAAGTTTCGCGACGGCAGGCAGAGGATCTCTTTCGCGAGACAATGGCTGCGGTCAAACGACCAATATGGTTACTGTCATGGAGGAAAGCAACGGCAAACTACCTCTTTAAAAGTGCCTAGTACATTATGATTCGCCTAAAGACGGATCATCGCAAGACAAGGACAGAGGCATTAAAATTCACCATTATAGTACCTCTGAATTCTGTACTGCACTTTTAGAGACCAAAGCTATTCTAGTGTCGACTCAGTTTAATAATACGGTTACGGGGTTATTTCCCCTGGCGTTTAAAGACGAAGACAGTATGGATGGGAGTTAACTATCCCTCCTCATGATTTCGCGATCTTAATTATGTCTTATGTGGAGGTGCATTCTGATTACACTAATAGAACATTCACCTGCATATGGAAATTGTGAGCATTACATACTACCCCAGTTCCTGAACACCTCTGCTAAAGTCGCTATGCCTAATTCTGTCTTATAACTCTATCTGTGGGTCGACATAGTGTTGTGATGCAAGTGTTCATAGTCGTGTGTTGTTGCTCCCTCTTCAGCAAATAACTAAATGTCTGTCAACTCTTCGCTATCAGTCCAGATCCTCATTGGGAATTTGTTAGTGTTAACTGAGAATGAAATATTTAAACCCCGTGTAAGAAATAACAACAGCCTTGGCTAAATTTAAGCCCGTTCATATGTGTTTTGGCTACTCACGACCAGGTTATATCCTAAAGTGCCTTCCCTAAGAAGTGGAATGCAAGAAATAACAACAGCTTAGGCTAAATTCCAGCCGGTTCGTATATGTTGTGGCTAATAATGACCAGGTCACATCCTAATGTGCCTTCCCTGAGGTGTGTAGCCTCAGTACCTGACTTCTACACTCCACTGATTGCTGGGCTTGGAGAGAGGAAGAAGTGCTCTACCACATAATTCCTGTTGAGAAATTACTTTAATTCCGGGAGGGGATGAAGTCTTTACGACAATCTCACTCCGATAAAATCAAGCCCTTTTCAGGGCTCAGATGACCAGAATATGGTCTTCCAGCGGACTCACCAACCAATGAATCAGTTCGGTTGTTCTTTTTCTGCTTGTTGGGTGATTGCATTCGACTGTCCCGTGGAGTCTAATTCGGAAACATAATCATTACTAGTAACATGGGCAAAGCCTGTAAGTATTAGTAGTAGTAGTTGCAGCGGCAGCAGCAGCAGCAGCAGCAGCAACAGTGGTAGTAGTAGTACACCAGCAACAACAACAATAATAATAATACCCCTTTTATTTATATTAAAATAATAATGAAACAATAACACATGTACAGGGTCTGATCTAAACCACTGACTAAAGCCCTTACTAGCCAAGATAATGGCACGGGTTCCATTTCCAGCAATAACCATGGTTCTTTCAGAACAATATGGTTATGGGGTCTGTCCACCTTCATTAAATGGGTACCTGAGAAATGTCGGACTTGTCTTAGGATAAGAGACAGTGAGTTAGTAAATTGGCATCTTTACTATTCGGCACGCAACGAATCGCCCACGTGTTACCGGGTTCACAAGTAAGGCAATGGAAACTAAAACTCTAACGTGCCATACTTGTCATAAGAGGTAAATAAGGATGGTTGGCGTGAGGCTGGCTGGCTCTTGCCGTAGAAAATGTTAGCAGTACATTTAATCAATCAAGGAAAAGTCTGAAAAGTTTTGGCGTATGTTGGTTGATAACCTTTCCTCCATTGGGAAATAACAGTCAGTAGCAGCAGCAGCAGCAATGTATTATATTAACCACCTCATATTTGCGTTCAGCAGATAAGTCAGCAGTTGAAGCAGAAGACTCGAATGCCAATCCTTACTTTATCTAGTGTGTCTTCTAGCATCATGTTTTATTGATAGCGTAATATTAATATTGAGGCTTTCCTCCTGGCCTTTAACTCTGCTATTTAATACTAATTACTTATTTCATCTTTACACGCTTTCAGTTTTTAACTTCTCATTGGGCACCCATATTTACTCTAATCGCTGAAACGCCACTGGAGATTAAAATATCGTCACGACGCCCCTGAATAAATGTGTACGAACTGGTGTCACAGTAATTGCAAAATCAATCCAACTAAAATCTGCCATATTTTGCACTGACAGCGAACTCGGTTCATAAGAAACGCACATTCTAATTTACTAACAAATAAGGCTGCGGAACGTTGATAATAAGCATAGCGGCAATAAGAAACTCAAGTACACAAGGGATAATTGTATGAAGAAAAAGTATGTGACAAAATAACAAGCATTCGTTTACCTCAACTTTTATCTTACACTGTCAATAAAACGTGACATGTACTAAGTGAATGTAAATTTCAAAGGAAGAAATGCAATCCATGTGTTAGGTATAAAGTCTTCCTCACCTAGACGGCACATTCTTTACTCTGGTCATCTCCAGTTATTATATTACAATCATCAGTCCAAGATGGAGCTTATATTAATCCGCTCATCTGAAGTTATTTGTTTGGTACTTCCAACTATTTAGGTTCTTTAATAACAGTAGATGGAAGATGTGTTAAGGAATTGAATGTAGAATACCCTCAGCAATGGCAGGATTTCACAAGATATGAGAGTAATCTTTGTCAATCGAAGTAAGGAAAATAGTTATTCAGCGTTATACTGAGCAAATTCGCATATTCACAAACCAAATCATCGCTAGTAACTACTTTGGCTTATTCTATTCCAGACCGCTCTTTTGTTAACACAATCATAGCTTATTACTACTTTAACTTCTGTCTCAGACCGATCTGTTATTAACCCACTATAGGCCTGAAGAAGGTAAAGCATTCGCTAGGGGTGAATGTGTTAATATTATGCATGTATAGGACTAACGAAGATAAAGTAATAATAAATATGAGTTGGTTAATATAATACATGTCTGGGACAGAAGGAACCAATATAATAAGAAGTTATTGTGGGTTAACAATAAGTCAAGCACTAGTTATTTTGTTGACTCCTTCTGTCCCAGAAAGTTCTTATATTAAACACTCACGTATAGTTATTAATTTATCTTTTTTTGTCCCAGACAGTTACTCCTGTCCAAGACATTTACTACATTAACCCACTAGGTCAGCATGGCTGAATGGATAAGAACATGTGTTCTTAAACATCCGGTGTGCCGAGGCCGAGGTAAGGGTTTCAACCCCTACACCGGACAGTTGGACTAAAATGTTGACCTATCATCCTTGACTTTGAGACGTACATTACAAGTACTTCTGAAGTCGGAGT
This sequence comes from Cepaea nemoralis, assembly GCA_014155875.1. Lineage (NCBI taxonomy): Eukaryota > Metazoa > Mollusca > Gastropoda > Stylommatophora > Helicidae > Cepaea > Cepaea nemoralis. The sequence continues at coordinate 77,590 of JACEFZ010009376.1, forward strand.
GGGTTCGCCTGATGGCAAGGTCACAGTTAATAGGTCAAGCATATCCACATGCAAAATTCAGTCAAGCATTACGTGTCTGTACAACGCTTGAGATCAAAGCGAGCGAGCGCAAACAAAGGAAAGAAAAACAACAACATTAACCAACTCATCCCTACTTATTCCTTTGTCTTCTTATGTCCCAGAGAGTTACTACAATAATCCACTCATCCCTAGTTATTACTTCAAATTCTTCTGTCCAAGGCAAATACTACATTAACACCACTTATCCCTGATTATTACTTCATATTCTCCTGTCCAAGGCAGTTACTACTTTAAACCCACTCATTCCTAGTTATTACTATGTCTTCTTTGTCCAAGGCGGTTACTATATTAACCTCGCTCATCCCTAGTTATCACTGGTCTTCTTCTGTCCAAAACAGTTGCTACATTTACTATGTTAACCCACAATCACTTCTTATTATATTAGTTCCTTCTGTCCCAGACATGTATTATATTAACCAACACATATTTATTATTACTTTATCCTCGTGAGTCATATACATGCATAATATTAACACATTCACTCCTAGTGAATACTTTACCTTCTTCGGGCTAGACACGTGTTACATTAACTAAATCCGTCTTTTCACTTTTGAACATCTCCCAAAGCAGAAACCTGCTATGCGTTTGCAATGTGATAGCTTTATCACATAGTGCAGGTCTGAATGCACAGTGTGATAGTGTTATCACATAATGTAGGCCTGAATGTACAGTGTGATAGCTTTATCACATAGTGTAGGCCTGAACGTACAGTGTGATAGTGTTATCTCATAGTGTAGGCCTGAAAGCACAGTGTGAGAGTGTTATCTCATAGTGTAGACCTGAATGCACAGTGTGATCGTGTTATCACATAGTATAGGCATGAATGCACAGTGTGAGAGTGTTATCTCATAGTGTAGACCTGAATGCACAGTGTTATAGTGTTATCACATAGTATAGGCAAAAATGCACAGTGTGAGAGTGTTATCACATAGTGTAGGCATGAATGCACAGTGTGCACAGCGTATCATACTGTGCACGCTGTGACTTATCACATAGTGTAGGTCTGAAAGTACAGTAGCGTCAATGACCAGTCTTTCCCTCACTCAGCGAGACGACAAACGCAGGATTTGAACACTCGTTTGGTCGCTCTGTGTGTAACCTAGAATCAATGTATCTCTGCCTGGTTTTATTCCAGACAGTTGCAACTGTAATGTCAACTGCATCAAAACATAACAAAACGATAACGTTTTAAAATAGCCCATGTAGAGAAAGAAGGAGTTAATGCATTCAAAGATTATTGTATAAGCCACACCAAAACTACCTTGTACGAATGTTCTCAGTAGTTATTGATTATAATTCAATCCTTGTCTTGAAACTCATCAAATATTTAATTAGCTACTCTTTACGTGAATAATGAATAGACAAGCTGAAAAACATCTAACGGCAGTGGAAATGCGGTTTCTAAGGAAGATGCAAAGAATACCATGGTCAGACAGAAAACACTAATGAAGCAAATGAAATCCGTAAACTGATTAGAGCAATTAGACGAAGTCAGTCAACATTTTTTCAACACGTTCCATGAAGAAATAAGCTAGAGAATTTGGTGACAACTTGCAAGACAGAGCGGAACAGAACAATGGGAAGACTGAGAAGTAAATATCTGAATGACTTGACCACGGGGCATTATTGAGACAAGAACACAGAGCTGTTCTAATCCACGACTCTGGTGATCGTGGGAGGTAGCGAAACATGACGGTTCACGCTTATCGCCATGGCACGTGATGCATGAATGGGTCTTTACGAAATGCTCTTCTAACGGTTTTGTTTCCGTCACACAGTCACTCTACTGCCCTCTATTTCACTTGCACCTTTTAACTCCGTGTGACCCAAACTGATGTGATATTTATTCATTCGTGCACAGACACATAAACGTAAACATACACACACAGACACACACACAAACACGCGCGCGCATACATACACACACATAGCAAGTGGTACATATAGCCAGAGCAGCATGGGACAGGATTATGTACAATACATGGAGTGCACACTGTAAACAATATAAATAGATAACAATTTTACGCGTCTAGAGGCGTATAGGCTATACCGTTCTATCCCCCTATTTATGTCACTCCCAGGCATTGACTTCGCGTGACCTATCGTGATACCCATATTTTGCCGAGTCAATCTTGGAGCGCGGGTCAATTTTGAAAAAACCTGTCTATATGAGAAATCGACAATTGATCTACGATTCACCAGGCAAGCGTGGAAGCCATTGCACTACCGGGACTCTCAGTGCATAGAGTATCCTCTTAGTTTAATGTTCTGAACTCCAGGACTCTTATGTTGCGAGCAGTATTATTACAGTTAATTACAAAATTCTCCCAGGAGAAGGTGTTATTGACTTTCTCCGTAATCCCGAATATCCACGTGGGGTAACGCAGCTCCGCGAGATTCGGTAGCTGATCGCGCCGCGTTGGTTCCTTACGGGGGTATGTGAGCCGGTCGCCCAGAAAGCAATGGCAAACTACTGAGCGTAATCTTGCCATGACATAAACAACAGCGGTAAAATGCTGGCGTTGACAGCGATGTCCTGTAAATAGGATGTGCGAAACAAAAATACCACATGTGTATGTTTTGTTTGCCAATATCAAATGCATAGACAGATAGGACTCGATGGATAGCAGAAATGTCTAAACAAGTGTGGAAGAGAAGGGACAAGTTAACAGTCAAATGGCAATACGCGCTTCACGGATAGACAGACCCGTTACCTTGGATAGAATCTGTCTAATCAATCAATCACGTGCCATGCCGGAAAGCGTGGGCGGTCATGACTCGCCATTTCAGAGATCACCAGAGTCGTGGATCAGCTCAGTGTTCCTGTCTGTTCCCCATGTGGCCAAGCCATCCAAGTATTTACTTCTCGGTCTTCCCCTTGGTCTGTTCCCTTCATCTTGCCAGTAGTCACCAAGTTCTCCAATTCATTTCTTCTCATAACATGTCCAAAAAAATGTTGACTGTCTACGTCTAATTTCTCTAATTAATTTACGATTTTCATTTGTCTCCTGTAGTACTTGGTCATTGGTTTTTCTATCTGTCCATGGTATTCTTTGCATTTTCCTCAGAAACCACACTTCTGCAGCCATCAGATGTTTTTCAGCTTGTCTGCTCATTGTCCAAGTTTCACATCCATACAGAAGAACAGGCTCTATGTAGCACTTCAACACTCTTTTTCTTGTTTCAAATGACATCTTTTTATTCGTCAGTATGTTTTTCATCTTGCTAAAGGCTACTGTCTAAAGTAAGCTGGGGAAAAAAGTTAGTTGCACATCCTTTACATAAGTCGTATTCAACACTAGCATTGTCTAGCTGTTTGTGATTTCATGGAAAGTTACGTTCAGTAGTTTGCCATTGTTTTCTGAACCACCGGCACTCACATTATTGCACGTATAATAACTAGCGCAAGACGGTCTGCATCCAAATCGCCTGCAGCCGTGTTTTAAACGCGGTACGCGTGATAGCGAAATGTATCCTGTAACCCGATGGCCACACCGCACTCATGGAAGCCGTCCTTACACTGAATACATACCGACCTGTGAGGTGCGTAACTGGGTTATGATCCATTGACCTTGATAATGGAACCAGGAAGAATCAGATACACGCTTTAATGCACGTCAACGGGATAGTTAACTGTTTTTTGTTTTATTTTGTTAACTATGGTTTTTATTTTTCATTTTGATTACAATGATTTTTGTTTTTATTTTTTTATTCGCCAGCCTTGAACACATGCGTAGTCCATACAAGTGCTACTAATTCTAGTGCATTGGACTGACTTTTGTGTGTGGGTTAGCTTTCCCTTTTTCTAGTATCCCTCGCCATCAGGCGAATCCACTCCGACTTCAGAACTACTTATAATTTACTTCACCAATTCAAGGACGAGTAAGTCAACATTTTAGTCCAACTGACCACTGTAGGAGTTTAACCCGCTACCTCGGCATCAGCAAACCGGATGTTTAAGATCGAGCGATCTTGTTCATTCGGCCATGCTGGACTCAAACAGGATAATTAGCTAGTGATGTGAGTGTAATCATACTTGTACCTGCTGTAAAACTAACACAAGAATTGATCAGCTTTGAACACTGTAAATCATTTTCCATAATTATTTTCAGCTTTACGAGAAAGACGGCCAAGACTACATCCTGACAGACTTTTGCCACCTGTCTGCCGAGGTCCTGGTCAACGAACTCAAGAACGTGACAAACGGTTTCAGAGACGTGGCGTTCTTCAAGATTGAGAATCGCAGTAACTTTGAGAAAGTTCTCCTTGACCACGTTGAGTTAACCTATGGGGGTGAGTTTAAATCTCCAGTATATTGTGGAGTGCCTGTTTTTTTGGTTTTTTTGGTTTTTAAGATACTTTCATTATTCATCTGTGTGAAACTACATTTGTCAGTAGCTGTTACTCCAGTTGTCAGCGTCTGTCCCTCACGGGTAGTGAATCGATCAATAAATCAGGTGCCGTCTACACAATAAAGATTGGCGGCAATGGATCTCCAACACTGTGTCTCTCGCCCTGACTGTACATTCTGTCAGATCGATGTTCGTCCATCTCTTGTATCGTTGTCTACCTCTTGCTCGCTTGCCTTCAACCTAGCCCTCCGGAATGGTTTTTATAAGAGTGATATGTCTTTTCACGTAACCGAAATACTTCACTTGGTAGTTTCATAATCGGGACATAACGGGTTCGGTGTCAGCTGCAGACGATGTGGGAGCAGGTCGCTCTTCGTTGATGTCAACAATGGAATGGGTGTCGGTACGCGTTGGTGTAATGGCTAAGACCTTATTCTGACAATGACTGGAGTGAGGCCCAACGAGCGTTCTATGCCTGCACTCGCCGTTCGCTATACGAGATAAAAACAAGCCACATATTTTTCCGTAGAAAAAGGTCTCAACATGTATTGGTCCTACATTTCACATAACCAGAGTAGGTTCCTACTACGGGACTGGCTTTTTTTTTTTTTTTTCAGTGTCGGCCTTTAAGAAACCCAAGGCAAACTGCTGAACGTAAAATTGTTTAAAAAACCACAGACAGCCAATACAAGCCAGGGGTGATTGCAACGTCTTTTAAAGGACTTGTAACTAACTGTTTTGTTGCTGCAATCAGGCGGGTAGTTTTGTGTGATGTGTCGCAGGTTTTGTACAATCACGCTTTTCTCCGCGGGTAGTTTTGTGTGATGTGTCACAGGTTTTGTAAAATCACACTTTTCTCCGCGGGTAGTTTTGTGTGATGTGTCACAGGTTTTGTACAATCACGCTTTTCTCCGAAGGTAGTTTTGTGTGATGTGTCACATTTTTTGGACACTCACGCTTTTCTCCGCGGGTAGTTTTGTATGATGTGTCACAGATTTTGTACAATCAGGCTTGTCTACGCGGGTAGTTTTGTGTGATGTGTCACAGGTTTTGTACAATCCACACGAGGACTGCGCTTAAACTTTCGGTGCGCTGATGTCACATTATGGGGGTTGACCCTACATTTATCAGCTGGACTTCGACAATGACTTCTCGTTCAGAAAACAATGGCAATCTATAGAACGTAAGATTGCTTAGAAAATCAAATTGAAGTTGGGGTAGATTACAACGCCCTGCACAGGGCATGCGTCACTTTAATGCAGACAAAGTCAAGTACAGGACTATGCTACTCGCCTGGAGATTATTGGGTATATGTGGCTCGCTCCAAATTGTTATAGACCAATCGGTACTCAAGTGGTCAATATCACGCCGATTAGACCCTGGGGTGTGGAGAAAAACCACCTAGTCGGCTTGTATACTTGGCATACAAGCACACATACAATCACACCCCTCCCTTTCCCCAGAAACAGCGGAGAGCACTGCCACTCAACCACTTATCATGATAAACCGTGCCGATGTCCGATAGCGGTCATGGTTCGCCAACTGAATCGATCATCAGTCTTGTATCAAGTCTGTGTATTTGTTTCGATTAAGCCTTACATATATTTATATCCTTTTTGCCACCCACTTGCTTTTTTCGCGTCAGTCTTGTCAGTTGTCACTAAGTATTCCAGTGTATTTCACCTCATAATGTGCCCAGCAATATTGACTGTCCACGTCTAATTTCTCGCAGCAATTGACTCATACGTACTGTGTTCACTTGTTTCTTGTAGGACCTGCTCATTGGTTGGTCTGTCCGTCCATGACATTCATTGCATTGTCCTCAGAAACGACATTTCCACAGCCATTAGATGTTTCTCAACTACACAGGCGCTACTTATCCCCAGTCAAGTTTTATTAATCGCAAAAACACGCAGTTAGGTATGCTAATCTCATGATATTCTTGTGTAATTGTATGTCCAAGGCTCTACCACTGTAACATTTTGTATTGTCTTTACATGAGTCAAGCAAGACCGAGTGCGAAGGAGTGCATATGTGTGTTCCTCTTCGGACGATATCTGGGACCATTTTATTTCCGGAGACTTTTGTTGATCGTTGCTGGAGGTACGGAGTTGGCACATTTTGTGACACAATTTGCAGGCTGTCTGTGGAAAGAGATCGAGTCATATAAGATAACATTTGATGCAATTAATTCCAGCCTCTTGCTATTAACCCAGTAAACAACATTGTGTGTAAGCGTGCTTCCTGTTCTTATTGTTCTCTCATAAACTAGACGGTTTTTTGTATTAACATTGTCCACTAGCATTGCATCTGTTTTCTCAACTATTGGATCCTTCACCCAACATCTCTGTTCATATAAGAATTCCATCGTATGCCGTTGTTAATATTGGCACTTTGTTTTTATCATTTTTGTTAATATCTCCATTAGATTATGTCTGTATTTACTTTGTTTTTGATTGGTTGTTTGTGCCTTGGACACAAGCACTCATCCCACGTCAGACAAGGTTTGTTTATCAATCGAAGCTATTATAAAAAGCCTTGCTTGTGTACTGCATGGCGACAGTTTGGACAAGTGTTCTTTAATCTGTATTTTGTGTTATCCTTGAGGCAGGTATCAGAACTGACAAAATAATATAACTGTTTCTTAATGGCTTGCTTCACAGAACGTCTATACTTCTTTGAGAGCTGGCTTGCTTTCTTAATAGTGGGATCTGGGTTGCATAAATGACCTTCTTGTCCAAAATGTGCTAACGAATAAGTGGTTTAGTTAGTGTTATCATCAGTAGGTTAGATCCCAAGTAAATGTTGTTTTAGGTCGTGAGAAGAAGCTATCTCCAACAACGCACTATCTTTACTGCAAAATACACCCACAAAGAGATAAGTCTGTCCGTCTCATAACATCTTGGCATGCATTGTTTATGTTCACAGCATTTGTTTTGTTTTGTTTTGTTTTGTTCTTAATCTATAGGGATGTAACATGCATAATAACCTATAAATTATGCGCTAAAGATGAGTGGATGAAAGAGCCGAGTGTAAGACGGATCTGCGTGCCCAGTTTGTGACTCCTTAAATTAGTTCTTTCCTTCGTTCGTCCCTTTGAAAATGTAGCAGCGTTAGATCATAAAAGCTGTACACATGACCATATTAGAAGTTGAGACTTGAATCATGCTAATGCAAATAACAACAGATGGCAACAACTCTAACTTCGCAACAAGACATTGTAGGGGACCCAGAAGTGTAAACAGAAGACATTCCTAGATAAAGAGCACAGTGGGATATAAAGACAACACTAGCAGGGGGAAAACAGCCAACGAAATGAACACTCCAGACAGAACTAGATGGTGTTGTTATGACCTGCAGCTACCGTCACAGTGAAGAAGTCTACTAAACAAGTCACAGTAACACCATGCTACGGCACCCGGAAATGGAACTCGTCAGACACAGGAAGCGACTAGCAGTAGCATTCATACGTTTAACCGGAATACAGACATCAGATAACGACCCCGAATATAATCGATCGACACACTGTCGCTTAGACGGGGTCAGACCAACTTCTTAAACATGAGCTAAAGGGAGCTAGCGAGAGAGATAGAGAGAGAGAGAGAGAGAGAGAGAGAGAGAGAGAGAGAGAGAGAGAGAGAGAGAGAGAGAGAGAGAGAGAGAGAGAGAGAGAGAGAGAGAGAGAGAGAGAGAGAGAGAGAGAGAGAGAGAGAGAGAACGAACGAACGAACGAACGAACAGACTTTATTTTCAAAGGGTAACAAATTGGGCACGCAGGCCCGTCTTACATTCGGCCCTTCCAATCACTCATCTTTCTTTCATCAACAGTGCATAGGAAAAAAACATTGTCACATGAATTTTGTAAACATAAACAATGCATATTACTATGTTATGAGACACATCCACCACCCACCCACACATCCCCCATTCACTCCAACTGCCCCACCCAACTACACACACATACAATACATTCCCCCACCCATCCACCACATCCCTATACCTACACATCTCCCCACCCACACACACCTCTAACCCACCACACATCCCATCCACCCACACCCCAAGCACACATACATTCAATAACCCACACATCCCCCACCTACACACATCTCCCCACCCACTCACATATCCTCTACCCGTCCCATTTCCCACCAACAATCACTCACCCAATATCCTCCTCCACCCACACACCTCCAACCACCCAGCCAAACACACATTCCTCAGCCACACACACATCTCCCCGTCAACTCACATATTCCGCACCTACCCACACACAAATTCCACACTCACCCACATAATCTCCCATCTCCCCCAGCCCACTCACAGATCCCGAGCCCACACCTACAAACATCCCCCACCATCTCCTAACCTGCACACACTCACCCACCCACATATCCTCTACCCACCCACACATCCTCTATCCATCCATCCCCCAACCAAACATCCCTTAACCACACACCCTTACTCATATACAATCACCCACTCACACATCCTCTACCCAACCACACATCCTCTATCCACCCATTCCCCCAGCCACACATCCCTTAACCACACACCCCTACCCATACACACACACACATCCCCACCCACGCACAATCTCCCCACCCATACAAACATCCCTCACACACATCCCCACCCACCAACATATTCTCCATTCACAAACACACACCTCCCATCCACGCACACACAACCCACACACACATCCCCAACCCATACATTCATCCCCTCACACATCCCTAGACACACGCACTTATCCCTCAACCACTAACACCCACACATCCCTTACCCACTCATCAACACATACATCTCCTATCTACCCACCCACACTCACACATCCCAACCACCCATCTAAGCACACATCCCCCACCCTCACACACATCCTTCACCCACCTGCAAACCCAACCACACCTTCACCCACCCAAACGAACATCATTTATCCACACCCAGCTCCCCTCCCACACAACACCACACCCACACACATCCCAAAGACACATCCCACACACACATCTATCCACACATCTCCTACCCATCCACACATCCCCCAACTACAATCACCCTCACTACCCACACATACTTCCTCCATCCAGCCACACACACCCCCACCCAGCCAGACATATCCCCCACCCACACACACATCTCCAAATCCATCACCCACACACACCACGCACCCTTCCCCCAACCCACACACATCCCCCACACACATCCCCCACACACATTCACCCACACATCTCTCACCCACACACACTCCCCACCCATCCACCCAAACATCCCACACCCATACACCTCCCTGCACACCTGCACACATCTCCCACCCACCACATATCCCCACACCCACATCTCCCCACCCACACATGTACCCCCACCCATCCCATAACCCACCATCAATCATCCACCAACATATCCTCCTCCACCTACTCACCAACAACCACCTAGACAAACACACAGCCCCACCCACAAACACATCTCCCCATACACCCATACATCTCGCACGCATCCACACACAAATCTCCCACCCACCCACACACAATTCCCCCACCCACCCACACAATCCCACCCCGCCCACCCACACATCCTGAGCCCACCCACACACATCACGAATCCACCCACACACACATCCCCCATCCCCCAACCTACTATTATGATCAAAGAGAGAGAGAGAGAGAGAGAGAGAGAGAGAGAGAGAGAGAGAGTAAAGACTGAGCTACTAAGTAAGGAGAGAAAGAGTAAATATAGACTCAAGAGATGGGAGAGGTAGACTGAAGAGACAGATAGACAGTGAGAGAGAGAGAGAGAGAGAGAGAGAGAGAGAGAGAGAGAGAGAGAGAGAGAGAGAGAGAGTAAAGAATAAGAGACAGACACACAGACATAGAGAAAGTCAGATAAACAAACAGGCATGTTTATAAGAGAGGCGGAAGAGAGAGATATGTATGTAAACAGCGATAAGAGACGGGAGTAAGCGATTTGATTGAAAGATGAGAGAGAGAGAGAGAGAGAGAGAGAGAGAGAGAGAGAGAGAGAGAGAGAGAGAGAGAGAGAGAAAGAAGGGAGGGAGAGACCGAGAGCTGAACTAGAGTGCATTTGAACACCGCGGATTTACCCCCAAGAACCACCTTATGTGTCCATGCAAATATTCAGCCCACTACATATTTATTACATATTTATCGCAAGGAATATATTGCCGTCCCTTGCATTACAATCCTTAACACCATGTAATAAAATAGTAAGCATAAATGAGGCATCCATGAGGCACTTTGTCAATGTCCTTAGCTATATATTTTGTTCTACATTATCAAACCATGCAGAAGACACCATGGGGTGTTTCCGATGATGCATATCAGCAATCAAGTTGCAACAACCATTAGCACAATACATATGCCACGGAACTCTAATGAGAGCATAACTTGCTTGTATGCTGAAGTAACTAGAACAGTATATACAACTTTAAGAAAGAGACAAACAGCATTTTTTGGCCATTTGATGTTATAAATGCCCCTAGGTATTTAAAATTATCCACTTGGTTGAGAATTTCCCCTTCTATTTCTATGTCACATTTTGGTGGCCCCATTTCCTTTGATATCACCATTGTTACTGGTTTCTTGATATTCAAGGAGAGTCCTTTCTGTGCACTCTCTGTTACTACAATGTCCAACAATTGTTGGAGGTCTTTTGCATTATCCGCTACCAATACTGTGTCATCTGCATAGCGTATATTGTTTATATTATATCCTCCGATTAGTATTCCTGGCTTCTCTTTGGTCTCTCTCATTATTACTTCGCTATAGCGGGAGAAGAGATCCGGTGACAAGACGCGCCCCTGTCGTACTCCTAGCTTTATCTGTTCGTAACTACCCTCTGTCATCATCTTACTCTTATCTAAATAACGGTTCGGGTTCATACAGGCAACAATACACTGTTCGCTAGGATATAGAACATTTATTGTATAAAGTGTACAGTTGGCGCAGTGGGTAAACAGACCCGCGCTCTCTTATATTACATATCACAGATAGTTAAACATCAAACATATAGTTGTCATACAACAATCTAGCACACTATCTAGCCTAAGTATATCTATGAATATCTATGAGTCCCTCTCAGGCAGGCCTTCTTGTCTCTCTCCCGTCCGTTTGTCCTCTGCCGGTCTCCGCGTGTCCTAACTCGACACGGGCGGTAACTCTGTCCGAGTTCCTCGTAGACCCCGCATTAGGCGGGCCACATCAGTGTCCACGGAATCATGGACTAGGTGACCAACTCTTTCGAGAAGGTTCTCGATTACTCGGGTCCAGCGCGACTCAATGGTATCCCTTGGGCTGGAGTTGCAGCCCTCTACTATATATGAAAGTGAGGCGGTGACAGGATCCCCCCTCCCCCCTGATATGATTGGTTATTGGGTAATTAGATCCGTTCTAATTCTGTCACCGAATCACATAAAGTTGGTGTTTGTAGTTTGGTGGATAGTAACCTGGTAACCTACTTACTAGCACTAAAAACTCATGTATTCTACCATACAACACTTCTCTGATTTGGTGCAGAGATCCCTCTGTCTCTCGTGTGCTTAAATATGCTTATCAGACCGAAGTTACGTGGCGTTTTAGTAGTTGTATTTACAACTCGCCCTTCTCATAGTACCCGAAATGGTACCCAGACAAATAACCCCTATATAAAAGAGGGTTAACAAGACCGAAGTCTTGGCTAAATAAGTACACCTTCAAATCTTGATCTGTGTGTGTATTTCTATACACTTTTACTCCCGTATGTTATATAATGCTAAATATGTAGTTACCTTGTTCTTTTATCCCCCTCGTACTACATGTGTCCCTGTTGGCTTGTTAGTGTGTTAACTAATAAGTTGATGTTTCTAATAAAGTGACTGTATTTTAAATTGATAGTGTTGAGTTTTGAGGTTTGTGTCACGTGCGTGCTGAATGTGTGGTGTATTTCCAAGCGTCACGAGTTGGGATAACCTCAATCATGAAATACTGCACTGTGTGCAATACATGATCAGGCATTCCAAGTAGTGGTGCTTAGATGTATCCTAACTGCTAAACTAAGTATATTCCACTAACTACTAAATTAAACTCACTATTAAACTAAGTTCTACACATGTATTGACAAATTAGACAAGTCATGCACTTTTACATGGAAGACGCAGACAAATTACAATGAATACGTTTTGCGTACAATTTGTCCGCCAAGTGTGTCGTTCTCTCATTTAATCCTTTCACGCAGTCATTCACTCATCTGACATTCAAAATAGTAATTGGCTAAAATATATATTTAAAGTTGAGGTAAGCGTTATTGCCCTTAGAAAAAATGGGCTAGGCGATATTTGCCCTTTAAGAAAATACGTACTTTGTGTACGATGAATGAAAATAGGTTATAATTTAACTAGAGACACTTGTATAGGACGGTTATTTAGAATATGTACAAGTTACAGGTTAACACAATTTATATACATCATTAATGGAAATATAATACATATTTAATAGTAAACTAATTAATTACATAACTCCAACGATGATGTGCGCGTTGACGTCCCTTCGTTCGTGTGTTATGCCATGAATGTTAAAGTTAGTATGGCTGTCTCTTGAGTGTTGTCGTCGATGTTGTTCTGTTTCGGCTGTTTGCAAAGTTTCGTAGCAACAGCACGTATGGATTGCTCTTACTGTCCCGTATGAAATATTACAGTGTTCAGAGATAGTTCACTGGTTGATATCATTGGTTAAAACAAACACAGTTACTGTTTCTTGCTGGAATCGTTCTAGAGCTTAGGCATTTGATGGTATAGTTCTTACAATATAGCTCTTCACGTATCTTTATGGGTGTCGTAATTAACCTAATCACTGAGAGTACTCTAGCAGGTGTAGAGCCATTCTGTTATATGTAACGGACTAAAAGTATCACAGTTTATAGTGTGGCTATTGGCCAATGTGATAAGAGTCATTCTACTGGCGCATTTGTCTGCCGTGATAAAAGGTCAGCCACTATGTTATCGGTGCCCTTGATATGGCGAATTTCGAAGTCAAAGTTCTGAAGTAGAAGACACCATCTTTGTAACCTGTTGTTTTTGGGCGACCCATGGTTAAGGACTAATAAAGGCGAACTGTCTGTGAGGACCACGAAGTGGCTTCCCAAGAGGTACTTAGATAATCTCAATATACAGAACAATAGGCTCAAACACTCCAATTCTACTGTGGCATAACGAGTCTCAGCCTTTTTTAGTTTGCGGCTCACGTAGAGAATCGGGTGTAGTACGCCATCCACTTCCTGCATTAAACATCCTCCTATTGCGATAGCGCTCGCATCTGTGGTCAAAATAAAGGGTAAATTTATGTTGGGTAATCGTAAGACTGGTGGATTAGAAAAAATATGTTTCAACCTACACATTGCATCATCTAAGCTGGTACTTTTACAAATTTTTGATGGATGATCTTTAGTTAACATATCAGAAAAGACTGAGGTGAGTTCTGCCCAATGTGGAATGAATTTGGAATAATAGTTAATCAGACCTAGTAAACTTCTAATCTGCTTCTTTGTGGTAGGCACTTCTAGATTAAGGATCTTGGAAACAATTTTATCATCAGTCAACAATTTTCCTTCAGAAATTCTATGACCAAAGAAGTCTATTTGTGTTTAGCCTATTTCAACCTTGGAAGGTTTGATAGTAAGTCCAAAAAGAGAGATTTGGTTGAAGACTTGTTTTAGGGTGAGTAAGTGAGAAGTCATATCATAAGAATGGATGCATATATCATCAATATAAGCAACTACATCATTAATTCCGTGTAATAACAATCTTGTTAGTCTCACAAATGTGGCCGGTGCATTCTTCAGGCCAAAAGGAAGATATAGCCATTCGTATAAACCGAGAGGTGTTGCGAATGCTGTTATATGTCTACAAGAAGGGTGTAGTGGAACTTGCCAATATCCTTTTGCTAAATCGGTCTTGGAAAATAAGGATGATTGAGCCATATCTAAAATAAGATCTTCACAACTGTTCATAGGCTCTGCATCCGTTGTTGTTCTGGTATTTAATATTCTATAGTCGATGCACAAGCGGATTGTCTGGTCTTTCTTTTTCACCAAGACAATCGGTGAAGAATATTGAGACATAGATTTTTGAATAATGCCATTCTTCTCTAAATCTAAAATTTCTTTATCTAAATTAGATCTGTAATGGAGAGGAATAGAATATGGTCTACATTTGACCGGTCTCAGATCTGTTAGCACAATTGAATGAGTTATTCTATCAGTGAGTCCAGGTTTGTTGGAAAAGATCGTCTTATAGTCGTCTAGGAGTGTCAAAATGTCCTGTCGCTGTTGTTGTGTCAAAGTGTCAGAGATATGTATGTCATTTATACTCCCGTCGTCAGTCATGATTGGTACAGGGATTTCAGTATTGTCCACGTCTGTCTAATTTATCAAAGATGATACAGTTTGTAAATTGTCTTCAATGTCATTGTCGTTGTCGTCGAGATCAATCGTCAATATGTCGTCAACTTTGTCGTCATTGTCGATATCACAGATTGTCGGTAATGTCCATATGTCTTCGTCGTTTTCGTCGTCGTAAGCGTGTGTCGTTAACGATGCTTCGTTTGTCGAGGTGTCATTCCGTTGGGAAATTATCGCTTCGTCTCCGTCATCAGTTCGTTGCGTCTGTTCATTTGTCTCATTGTCCTGTCTAGCATAGTATGGGTTCAACATATTTAAATGGTATAATTTCAAATTTCCATTTACAGAGAATGTAGTAGGGTTATTCCCCTTGACCAGTTTATGACATATATCACAAGATGTACAAAATGTTTTAATGTCTTGGTCAAACTTTGGCCAATAAAACTGGGTCAGGACAATTGCCCTGGTCATTTCGTATCCCATATGACCTCCAAAAGGGGAGTCATGGGCTATTTTTAGAACTTTGTCTTGACGTGCTGGTGGTAAAACAACTTGCTGTGTCGTGGTCTGGTTTGTTGTGTAAAATTTCGTTAAGATGTTATTCTGTAGCCTAAATGTCCACGATGCGTTCTTATTGACTTTTGGTTTAAGTCCTACTAATTTAAAGTATGGTGCAAGTGTTGTATCTGCTTTCTGTTCATTACCAAAAGTGATGTTAGTTGAGTTTGGCGCTACTATTTCTACTGATTCCTGCAGTTGGTTGGTGTTGGTTTTATGGGTTGTCTGTCGTGTTATTGCGTTTGTGTGTTGTGTGTTTTATTGCACATTTACAGGTTCGGTACTTGGTAGTTTGGTAGCATCCTCAATTCGAGGTTTTAATTCGGTCGTATCGTTCCTAGATTCGACCGCCCCTGCATTGTACACCTTGGTGAATTCTTTTTGAATTACCTCAGTGGTTGTCTCCCTTGGTATTTTGGCAGCTTGAGACAAGCAAGAATGGTGTTTCTCTTTTGCGTCGCTATTCGTGTGGTGGATACCGTGTTTTTGCTCCCACCTTTTGATTTCTCTTTCAGAGCATGGATGTATGTTGGGTAAATTACCAAGTATAATATCCGCGACTGGATTTTCAAGGATAGCACATAATACTTGTCCAGATACGAACGGTGTTTGAATTTCGACCAAAGCAAGGGGGTATTTCTCTATCGTACCTGAGAATGTGCGACACGTCACATGTTTGTCTGTGTAGTCTTTAGCGTCTATTAATGTTTTCCTAACCCCACAGAGCGTTGCGCCGGAATCGCGAATTAACGTGCACTTTTTGTTGTTAACAAACCCTGTAAAAAAAACTAGCTTGCCTGTAGATGACAAAGCAGCGTTAGCTGTTTCATTTGCAATAGGTACCGTGTGTCCACAATGTAGTGTTGTGTCCAGTTGGAACTTCGTGCAGTTGTTGCACTTACTGTCTGTTATGGTGTTTATGATGTGTACAGCATTCCCAAGCTCGCTTTTATTGTCGTGTTGATTGTCACATTCATTCAGTGACTCAAGCTCTTCGTCAGACGACGTTTCTACTAATGCAGCATTGGCCTGTTTCAATAACTTTCGGCCTTCACAATCCTTATTATAGTGACCCCAGCTATTGCAGAAATAACATTTAATTGCTCTGTGGTAAGCCATGCGTTTAGCTGTTTGCCTATCCACGATCTTCTTGAGGTGTTCAGGGTAGGTGGGTGCTTTGTCGCACATCCCGTAACTGTCGTGATGGTAATTGCAATATTGGCATTTTACTACTTTACCGACCTTGGATCGTGGTTTAAATCTACTCTCTGTTTGTTTGGAGTATTTGGTGTTCACTACTGCAGCTGCTGTATCATTGTGACTTATGTTATGCTGAAAAATATCCCTATTTGCTGTGAAAAATGCATTCCCCTTTGCCTCTATTTCTTGAATGCTCTTACAGTCCATTTGTTTTAAGAACTTGGCAAAAGGTGTGGGGATGGTGCTAACTATTTTATCTATTATAATAAGCTCCTTAAGTTTATCATGGCTATTGTTGGTTTTAGCCGAGTTAATCCATTTTGTGCATATGTCTTGGACTGTACTGACATAATCTATAAAGGTTTGGTTTGGTTGTGGAGATAATTTGGCAAATTGTTGTTGGTAACCTGCAGTGTCTAAAGAAAAATGTTGGAGAATGCGTTGTTTTAGGTACTCATAGTCTTTTCGCATTTCCTGTGGTATTGTTTCTATTACTTTTAGTGGCTCAAGAGCTAAATTCCTCATTAGAATAAATGCCCAATCTGATTTAATGATTTTATGATGAGACATGAGACACTCAAAATTTTCTAAGTAGGCGGAGATGGAATCTCCTGAACAGAAAGCCTTCACGAGACCTTTATATTTATTATATTTTTGTTCTTCTTCTTTGCTTCTTAACTTATTTATTGATATTTCCGTGTTGGACTCCATTTCCATCTGTTTTAGTTTAATCTGTGTCTCGGCATTTAACTGGGCCTGTTTGGCGGCGGCCTCTAGTTCCATCTGCAATTTCTTTTCATTGGCCTCTATTTGCAATTTCTTTTCATCTGCTTGCATTTGTAATTGCATTTTCTTTTCTTCGGCCTCCATTTGCAATTTCTTTTCATCTGCTTGCATTTGCAATTTCTTTTCTTCGGCCTCCATCTGCAGTTTCCTTTCTTCTCGTTCTATCGCTCTTTCTTCACGGGCAATGTTTTCTGCGTGCGTTTTCTGTGCCCATTCTGACAGTTTCTCTTCTTTATAACCTAACTTTATTCCTTGCTCAATGCACTTATCTAAGCTAGACATTTTGTGTTTTACTTGTTTGTTAAGTTTATAGAGTTAAATCCCTTAGAAAAAAAATGTTGTATGGTCGAAAATTTGGTTAACTCCCCTAATTATTAATGTGTAAATCAAAATGCAAGGTTATGTTGGTGACAAGGTTATGAATATGCAAAGAAATCAATATGATACAAAATAATACATTGATGAAACATGAGAAGTACAGCTTAGAAGTACGATGGGTATGA
This sequence comes from Cepaea nemoralis, assembly GCA_014155875.1. Taxonomy (NCBI): domain Eukaryota; kingdom Metazoa; phylum Mollusca; class Gastropoda; order Stylommatophora; family Helicidae; genus Cepaea; species Cepaea nemoralis. The sequence continues at coordinate 95,456 of JACEFZ010009376.1, forward strand.
GGTGAAACTTAGCTTTTAATTCAAGGACTCCTCGATGTTGTCTTGTACTCTCGTCAATGTTGGAAAGGTTTCATCGGTTGGACGCGGCACTTGTTGCGGAACAATCTGCTCGTGGAGCGAGAAAACATTAGTCACTGTCACACACAAAAAAATGTCAAAATAGTAACATGTCAAAAAAAAAAAAATTTGTTTACAGAATCAAAATAATGAGGCACTGTGGAGGCAATGGTGAGACATTGCCGAGGGACTTAGATTACTTCTATTTTTCGCTAGATAGCTACTAGTTTTATGTAAACTTGTAACGTTAACAATTTCTTTGATTTAAACAAATCAATGTGTTACTAAAAATCAATGTTTTACCAAAAATCAATGTGATATGATTAAATAATTAATTTTACATGGCATTTAACAGGTTTTTAAGAAAACATTCTATGCCACAACCGGAAACTTAGCCCCCAAAAAGCCTGTCATCATCTTACTCTTATCTAAATAACGGTTCGGGTTCATACAGGCAATAATACACTGTTCGCTAGGATATAGAACATTTATTGTATAAAGTGTACAGTTGGCGCAGTGGGTAAACAGACCCGCGCTCTCTTATATTACATATCACAGATAGTTAAACATCAAACATATAGTTGTCATACAACAATCTAGCACACTATCTAGCCTAAGTATATCTATGAATATCTATGAGTCCCTCTCAGGCAGGCCTTCTTGTCTCTCTCCCGTCCGTTTGTCCTCTGCCGGTCTCCGCGTGTCCTAACTCGACACGGGCGGTAACTCTGTCCGAGTTCCTCGTGGACCCCCGCATTAGGCGGGCCACATCAGTGTCCACGGAATCATGGACTAGGTGACCAACTCTTTCGAGAAGGTTCTCGATTACTCGGGTCCAGCGCGACTCAATGGTATCCCTTGGGCTGGAGTTGCAGCCCTCTACTATATATGAAAGTGAGGCGGTGACACCCTCTTTATTTCTCATTTTAATTGCTGCTACTTGGTTCCAGTATATATTCTTTATTATTCTTAAATCTTCCCATCAATGTTGATTTCTTCCAACATTTTAATCAGCTCATCATGTTTTACTTTATCTGTCATAATAACATCTATTAAAAGATGTCTTAATGGTGTTCAATTTTCTCCTGTACCAGATCATTTCTCCACACATACACTCACTGGCAGAAGAAAAGGAGAAAGAAAATGATGACGAAGTAGTTGACAAAGAAAAAGTAGAAGATGAAAGGAGGAAGGGAAGAAGAAGAGGAGGGGGATGGGGAAGGAGAAGTAGGGGGGGGGGAGAGAGAGAGAGAGAGGAATAAGAACAACACAAAGTAACCAATTCACAGTTTCAGTAATGCTAATGAAGTGACAATACAAGATTATGCCAATACATCCATTACATCCAGTTCATCTATTGTTCCTTCAATTACATAATAGCACGTAGTATTATTTAAACATGCCATGTTGTTACACAAATCATACCGACTATCTGCCTCCCCGTCCTAGCAGTTTTTGTTATCAAGACCTGGGAACCGCGGTAACCTAGTGACCAGACACTTCCCCGCTGACCCGGGGGTCATATGTTCGACCCGCAACTGGATGGACCAGAGTTGTATTTCTTTCTTTTTTTAATTGACCTATTCTCCCAGCACGATCTGGCCTAAATTGAATATTATGATTGTCTTGTGGAGTTAAAGCGGTCGAAGTAATACTGACCGCATCACTCACCAAGTGCGGGTGGGTCTGTAAACATACGCGTCTTACACCGTATGCGGGATTGACCGCAAGGCATGTAAATGTGTCCTCTGGTTTCTTGTTTACTTAACATGCCTTGTGGCGAGAGATTGAACATGCCATTCCTGAACACAGATTTCGTGTCATCTGTGGACAAAATCGTGTTTGTTGTCAGTGCTGTTCCTCTAAATCTTTACAAGGACCAGCGTAACGCAAGTACAGTTAAAGAGAAATAAGTTAGTTGCAATCTAAACTACCTTTGCCGCCCACAACGCTGACAAAGCATACCTTGGCAATTGCCTTTTTTTATGTCTGCCCTATGACAATAATTTCTCTTCAGAAAATACACAAGTTATTACATATGACCGCACGATGCTATTACATCGACAACAAGAACTTTATTTTAAACACAAGAAATACAATTTTTGTGTGTATAAATCTTGGGAGATGATGCAACATATTACTTTGCGCCAACTGAACGCAATTATCCATTATTATGGCGTTATTTCCTTTCTTTCGGCTACGACATAATTTTAATAATAATCATGATTTCGATTGTCGAAAGATAACCTTTCTGCGTTTGTGAGATAATTGTTTGATGTCTCTCTGTATGTCGATTTACTTGAAAATATTTACACACAAGCTTCTTGCCGTTCATTGTTCAGTGTATCAGCAAGTGTCATTTCCGCAATGGTGTTTAGCAGTAATGCATCTCGGGTTGTGTCTGCCTTCCGTCTTATATATTCTCGTACAATATATTATTATTGTCTGTCAAGAGCCGGCTCTGTGGCGAATTGGTTACGAACACAGTTCGTAATCCCGCATACCGAGTTCGAAACACAGCTGCGGGTGATTTGGCAGCAGACCGCCTTGCGTTTAAATTTTATACAATGGCATGAGTGCCGACCGTTCTGAAAGCAATGGCAAAATACAGAACATAAACTTGCCAGCTTAACCACAAACCGCTAAAAAATGCTGGGGTTGACTGCTACATCCTGTAACGAATATGCAACTAACATTAACTATCAAGAGCATATACGGTTAACCCTCCATTTATATCTTTGATGTCCTCTAGCTCTTTGGTCTTCAGTTCCTCCTTTATGTTCTAAGTAGAATGATAAAAGACAGGTTAGTTGCATTACTTTACAGAACGTTGCAGTCAGCTCATATATTTATTGACTCTTTGTGATTTATTAGGCACCTTTTTCAGTAGTTTGCCATTGCTTTGTGTACCATCGACGCCTCATAACATGGACATCAACGCAATGCGGCCTGCTTCCACGTAGCGTTTAGCTGATCTGTCACCAGCGCCAGTTAACTACTGAGTTGTTTAGTAACTTTTTATGTGTGTTTTTGTTTTATCAGAGACACTCGGACTTAGTTTACCAGAAAACACGCATTTCAAAAGCGTTCACCTTAAATTACCCGTATGTTAAAAGATAAAGTGCTGTCTGTATAAAGTGAAGTGTGAATTGTTGTCTGACATTTTTGGCTAGACCCTCCTTTGACATTGTCTTGCAGTCTGTTGACATTTCATGAAACCTGCTGATGAAACATGATCAAATTAGGTCTAATGGCAGAGAGACCGAATGTCTGTGCTTACCATGAGTCGAAAGATATGCTGAAATCCATCAGTCGACATTGAGTCTACCCTGGTGTACTTTGAGTTTCCATGGATCATAAATGATTAGTCGTAGTGTACGTGATCACGTGCTGTTAACACAACTTTAAGACGTCAGAAGTAACATTGATACATGGCTCGAGAATTGTGTGTTGTTGTGGTACGCATGATTGTCTGTGGTTAACACCAGTTGTAATGGCTCGTATGATACTGACTATGATATTATTGAGTGGCGTTCCATTCGAACTCTCTTTCACTTCCTCCATCTATCATTCCATAATCACGACGTGATATATTAATTTCAGAAAGTCAACATTACGCCGGGAAGTTTTATGTCTTATATTCTCGTACTGACACTCTTGCAATGACACTCTTGCAATGGTTCACATAATCTCGGTTAACATACATATTATTAAAAGTAACTAAAACTATAACATATGTAACGGCACTCTAAACATTGGTCATAGCCTACTACGAGTCTGACCTGGTCTAACTTCCACCAAGGTAAAATTCCACGTGACCGGTTTAGGAGTACCTTTCTCTCCTGGACCCTTTTGAAAACGTGCTTCTCGCACGTGTTTATCTGCCATTTCAACCGTGATAAGAGTGTGAGCTTTATTCACCCCCATTGATCCATGACAATGCTGAATTATGTATGACCTGGTTAATCCTAAAATGCCTCTCAGGAAATGCGAAGTGCCAGCTCTCGTCTTGCATATCCCGCTGGTTACAGAGACTGGACAGGGGGAAGAGAGCTCTGCAGCTATGTGGAAATAGTACTTCATTATCGAGTAGGGAGAACAAGTCTCCACACCAAGTTCTCTCCAATACATCTCCATGGTGTGCCCTGACTATACTGAACTAGACCAGTTCAGATCACAATAGAGTAATAGAGAATGATTGGACTAGACAAGGAAGGAGCACACGAAAGTGAAAGAGATAGACTGGACTAGATCAGAAAAGAAGGAACACACATGAGTTAAAGAGAAATATTGGGATAGACAGGGAAAAATAAGATGCGGTTGAAACCGTGTAATGTCAGAGCACGTAAGAGTAAGACTAAAAGATTGGGCTATTCAAGGAAAGTGTGCATAAGTGTAACACAGAAAGATTGGTCTAGACATGGAAAGAGCAAAGGAGAATAAGAAAACAAAGATTGATCGAGATAAGGAAAGTGTACATAGGTGTAA
>JACEFZ010009376.1:107500-135000 GCA_014155875.1 Cepaea nemoralis
CAATACATCTAGATACCTCGTCATAGGCTGTGCTTATTCGTTTCCAGAATCAGTTCCACGACAGCGGGCAGCCCTATTTTCTTTCTGAACTTAACTGATCTCTCAGAATAACGCTTACTGTTCTGCATCAGTGCCTTGCATAGTCTGACGGTGTGTTTCCTCACACACTGTCTCGCGTGATTAAACGAATTGTTTCACTATTTCAAATCAGCTGTCGCGGCAAGAACACATTATTAAGGTTTCTTTGTTTTCCTTCTCTTCGTTCCTATTAATAGCGTTTTTACTTCGTCAATCAATACATTGAATTATGTCGGTTTTAAATTGTTAAGTGCCGTCATGTGCATTACAGGGGAATTCTTTGCCGTTCTTTTTCAGCAATTATGTTTCCATCGTGACTAAAGAGGACATAATAGCATCTGTTATCTCCAGTATGGGTTCCCAAATGACTAAGTAGACATATTCAAACGCCTGTCGTTATAAGGTAAAGTGCACATTGTCAATCAGACATAGGCAATTAGACTTGTTATGTTAGTGCGATGGCACTGTATGGCTCCCTAGATAGATCTCTGCTTATTAACAACCGTCACCAGAGACCAAATAAGAAGCTATTATGGTTATAATTAAATCGAAAGGAAACATTAATAACCTTCATCTCCAAGAGATGCCTAAAGCTGAGTTGAGTCGAAAACCGATATTACTGCACATGGAACATTCCTAAACGCGTTCTGTCTTTATCTTCAACCACCAGCGAAGAGTCTCAGTACGAATGGTATCAGTTGCAATTCTGATTGTGTCTGTATATCTGTACTTCCTTTTCATCTAAATCAAAAAAAAAAAAGAAAAAAAAAAAGAAAAGAAACCATAAACAAAACAAAAGAAAAATAACTAAAGAAATGCCATAATGTATCACTCAAGCAAATGGGTGCATTCTTGAAAGGGTGGAACGGTAATATTTTATGGAGGGTGCCTTGTTGAAAGTAAAACACGAATCGTCATGTCACAAATAGGCGTTTGCAAGATGAAAACCATACCAACAATTGCAGTGAGTCAAAGAGTATTAAAGTTGTGTATGCATATACAACATCGACAATTATCAGATAAGCTGAGAAATGTATAATAGCATTAGAGATGTAGGATCTTTTGACAATGCAAAGAATACCATGGACGTAAGGAAAAACGAATGTTGCCGTTTTGTTTTTAAACCAATGAAGACCGTACAGTTGTTAGATATTTAATCGTAGACAGTCAAGATTCACTGGGAACATTCCGCGGTGAAATACATTTGAAAACTTAGCTACGCGTTAAAAATTTCTGGGGAGAAAGTCAAAAGAGGACAAGTAGATAAGTACGTGGATGCTCGACCTTACAGGATAATCGGGACAAAAACACAGACTTGATACAGGCCGCTGGTGAAAGGAGCAAGATGACGAACTATGACTGACCAAGCCTATTGGCATGGCACATACTGATGCTGAACAGCATGGATCTGGCTGCGCCTAGCAGAGCAACCGACAACCGTGTTCATCCAAGTCAGTACCACGTGTCTACTATGGAGGGTTTCCGATCAACGTTATACGTGTTACTGTTTCACCGCGTCTTTACTTTCTGGATGTAGTTCTCTGTAGATCATTTTCATTAGTTGGTTTGGCACGTGGGAAACAGGGTCTGCCAATCTCCGTTGTGATTAGTTACAACAATTTGAGTGAATTTCTAACATCTACACTTCCTTCTCAAACTTGTTTAACTATGTCTGTGATATATTTTGTTACAAACATACACTTTTGCTAACTTTTACAAACACTATCAACGCGCTAATAAAGTGTTCATCTTATTTTTACTCAATCCCACCGGTACATATATTTGATACAAGTATAACACAACTAAGAAAACCCACACGGTATCAAAAGTTTCAATTATCGCCGCCTCGATGGGGATTCGCGAATATAACCACTTGGCAGGCATGCTAACGGCTGCGTTACCTCGGTTCACTTAATGTATAGTTATTTAATTACATATAATTTATAGGGCATCGCAGTCAACCCCATCATTTTTTGGTTTGTGAGTTCTTGCAAGTTTACTTTCAGTGGTTTACCATTGCTTTCTGAAAGATCGGCACTCATACTATTTTATGAAAACCAAAGTAAAGCAGTCTGCTGCCAAGTCGCTTGTCATTGTGTTTCAAATGCGGTATGCAGGATTATGAATTGCGTCTTACCCCTTCGCCACAGAGCCAAAAAATAATAAGTATATAGTATTAATCCATAATTCCGCAACTTGTATGGGATTTGCCTATACCACATACATCATAAATAATACATCGTGAACAGTAGCATACTAATATGGGTATAATCCATTGAGTCGCAGACATCTCATTTGTTTCTGAACTAGATGCAATATATCCCTAGTTATTTTCTTGCCGACAGGACAATATATAGAAATGGCTTTTTTTATTTCGTAAGCCTCTTTCGCTGTGTTTATCAAATCGTACAGTACAGTTCCTTTTGTTTTAACAGTAGATTCTATTCTAATCTGCGAAGCATACAACATTTTTGTCCTACCTATCTGTCTGTCTGTTTCTGTCTGTCTGTCGTCTCGTCTGTCTGTCCGTCCTTTCATCCGTCCGTCCGTCCGTCAGCCCTTTATTCATCTATCCATCTTATCCCAGCTGCCTGCCTGCCTTTCTGTCTGTCTGGGTGTCTGACTGACTATCCGACTGTCTGTCTGACTGCCTATCTGTTATTTTGTATGTCTGCTAGTCTCATTCTTTCCTCTGCCTGCAAGCATGCCTATCTGTCTGCTTCAGTGCATGAAATCTGAATCCTTATTCTACCTGCATTTCTCTGTCTCTAGTGTATGCATATTGCTTGTATGTGTACAAGCGTGTGTGTGTGTGTGTGCAAGCGTGTGTGTGTGTGTGTGTGTGTGTTTGTGCGTGTGTACACAAAGACACATGTAATGTGTGTATGTGTGTGTGTTTGAATAAGGTCACTGCTTTAGCGCGGTTCCTTCATTGATTTGGCATCACAGTTCTTTAACTCCACATCGAACTGCTCTTTCATTCAACTCTTTAAACCAACAATAATTACAGCTATTGATTTCTGTGACTTATTCTTGTATATGATTCTTTTCATATAATTTCTCAGAATGGATTTTACACACTAATGAGCAAACGACCGCACGCAAGTAATAGTAGGTAATTATTATTAGTTTATTTTTTATATTTTAAATTTACCTTTACGTTTTTGCACCATGTTTCAAACTGTCAGCCTTTTATTACAAACGTATGTATCTACTGTTTCTTCTTCGCCTTCTTGTTGTTTGTCTTCATTTACCCACCTTCATTTGCCTTGGAACGCCGCAGACAGGTAATAGATGTAATTTGATGTCCTTTGGTTGTCTTGTTAATTGTCCTAATATCATATTTGATGTATGTAATGTCTCTTGTACCCCATCTGGCCATCCCTTACTGAGGCGTCTTCTCGCCTTGTATCCCGATGATCTAATGTAGAACATTAGCTGGTTTCATCCTAGGTAAATATCGGAACCATTTAATTCTTTCAGGTTCCGTAAAGTCAGTCTTCTCATTTGTCTCTTTATAATTTATTGTTTGTTTGTTTGTTTGTTTGTTTGTTTTTCCAGCTGCATTTCTTATGCATCCATTCTTACATAATGTGATTAAAAGTGTTTCAAGACCTGTACATGGCTGAATTTGGAAACACAGCGTTACCACGAATCAATCGTCTAAAGGTTCGATGTAATCTTTCTCTGCCTCGCAATGTGCATGCCTATGCGCCTGCGTACAAAAGAGATAATCCGACAGCAGAAGTTGCCCGAAGTCTGTGAAGAGTACGTTTTCATATATGCTATTTGGCTTTCCGTTCCGGATCATTTCTAGACTGCTGAACATTAGACCATATCACTTCCACCAGGCTGGATCGATCCCAGAGCTGTATTGTTGCGCTATTTAAACTTGTCTCTTCCGGTGATTGTTCCCAGTGCACAGTATTGGTAAGCTAAGTGCACTAATTACTAAACCAGCGCTGCACACTGTGTGTATTCATACAAACATGCATACATACATACATTCACACACACACTCACACACACGTGCGTGCGTGCGTGCGTCCCTCCCTCCCTCCCTCCCTCCCTCCCTCCATCCGTCCATCCGTGCCATAACATAACATAACATAACATTGCATTGCATCGCATCACAAAACATCACAACACAACACACTACACCACAGCTCAGTACAGCACAGCATAGCATAGCATAGCCTACCAACACAACACAACGTCACGTCATGTCACATCACATCACATCATATCACATCACATCACAACACAACACAACACAGCACAGCATAACACAGTAGAGTACAGCATAGCATAGCATAGCATAGCATAGTATGCTATAACATAACATAACATAACATAACATAACATAACATAACAACCTACCTACCTTCTCCAGAATGTTTAATCTCATAATTTTCTTTTTCTTTTTGCGCTCGCTGGCTTTGAACTCAAGCGTAATCCACACACGTGCTACTACTTCTGGTGCACGGAACTCGGTTAGCTTTCCCTATTACCAGTGTCCCTCGCCATCAGGCGAACCCAGTGCGACTTCAGAGATTTATGTCCCCAAGTCATGGACGAGATGTCAATCCGCTACCTGGACATCAGAACACACATGTTTAATAGCGAACGCTTTTTCCGCACGGCCTTGCTGGCCTTCTCATCTCATAATATAAACCCAACAACTATGACAATTATCTTGTTTTATGATGCTGGTTTTACATTTTTCTGCTTCCTAGAACTTCGTTGACATATGTTTCGTACTATTTTTTTCGACTATTATCTCCAACAAAAGAACATTCACTCTATCGATCTGCTTATTGTGATTGCCGTCCGTGCTTTTCTTATTGTTCTTACATCCATATGTCATCTTTTAAGGCATGCACAACAGATGCTTTCTCTCATATTGTACCAAGCAAATCATTATACATTGATTGATTAACTCCTTAATAATGCACTTATCTTTTCTATCACAGAAAATGTTACATAATAATACACTTTACCTTTTCTATCACAGAAAATGTTACTTTATTAGTTTACGATATTCTGCCCCAACGTATTGCTATTTTAACTTTTTCAAGCCCTAACATGTATTACTTTCAAAGACAATTTCTTGGAGTAAGTAGAGTACAAATACTAGTAAGATGGCAGGACTACTGCAGTGGAATGTATGATGTGAATGACTGTGAGGATATGATGATATACAGGAACCATGACAGCAGAGACAGAACCTGAACCCTCATTAGATGAAATTGCATGGGCTATAAAGAACCTGAAGAATGGTAAATCATCAGGATGTGATGAGTTACCAGCTGAACTAATTAAAGCGGGAGGAGAAGAAATCATACAAATCTGTCACGCATTATATAAGAAGATATGGACATATGGTATATGGCCAAAAGATTGGAAGAGAACTATCTTCATTCTAATGCCAAAATAGGACAACCTGAAATTATGCACCCACTATAGAACTGTTACCCTGATCAGTCATGCAAGTAAAATTATACTAAAAATCATAATGGGAGACTTCTTAAGAAAATGGAAGAAGAGATTAACGTGGTTCAAGCTGGATTTAGACAAAGTAGAGGAACAAGAAATCACATACTCAACATGCGTTTAATAATAGAGAAGTGCAGGGAATTTAATGTAAACATATTCTCATGTTTTTAGGATTATTCAAAGGCATTTTACTGTGTACAACATCAGAAACTTTGGAAAATCATGAGGAATATGGGCTTTCCATCACATATAGTACAACTCGTAAATATGCTCTATCTAGACCAATAAGCAGCTGTTAGAATAAATGGCGAGACATCAGATTGGTTTGACATCAAACAAGGAGTCTGTCAGGGCTGTGTGCTGTCACCCTATTTGTTTAACCTGTACGCCCAAAATCTAATGAGAAATGTCAGAGATGATATAACGAGGGGGCAATATGACGCAATAAATATCGTTGGTTATGAAATACAGAAGATTTAGAAAAGCGTTAACAATAGCAAAAACAGTTCCCATTGCTGATTGTTATAGTGTTATATAACAAGAAACACTAAATATGATTTGTGTACATTGAGTATTGACAAGGAAATACAAAACAAATTCAACAAAGAAGTACAGAATAGATTTGATATATTGTCTGATCTAGAGATCTTCACCGGGATGAGGGTGATCAATGGGAAATGTTGAAGAATACAATCAGTTTGGCTGCAGAAGAAATCAGGAGCCTTGGAATGTGATCAACATAGAACAATTAGTATAATGAGTCACATCACAAAGATTTTGCTACGATTGATTGATTGATTGATTGATTTAGGAATCGACATCACAGCATTCGGGGCATTCCCATAAGTGCTCCGTCCCCATCCTCAGATTTTGCTACGAATTATCATGCAAAGAGTGAGGAAGAAAATACAACCTGAAATAGGGGAAGAACAATGTAGGTTTGTAGAAGCAAAGGGTACAGTACAAGAGTAACATTTATTGATCGTGCTATAGAAGTAAACAAGGATATAAATCTTTGCTTTATTGACTACACAAAGGCGTTTTATAGAGTTAGACATCTCACCATGGTAGATATGCTTGCAGATCTACAAACTGATGGGAAAGACATTAGACTTATAACAAACATATATTGGAAACAACAAGCTGTCATAAGGATTGATAATGAAGTGGGACAATATCAGCCTATTAAGAGAGGTGTTAGGCAGGGATGTGTAAAGTCTCCAGATCTTTTTTTCCTTATACAGTGTAAATATTTTCAGAAATGTAGAAGATATAAATGGAAGCAGCATTGGAGGACGAAACATCAATAGCATTAGAAATGCAGATGATACAGTATTGACTGCAGACAATGAGCAGGATCTGCAACAATTAGTAGATGCGGTTGTTGTGCACAGTGAGTAACTGAGTTTAGAATTAAATTGTAAAAAGACACAGATTATGGTCGTCACTAGGAAGAACGAAAAACCACAATGTGATATACAAGTAAATGGGACTATTCTTAGCAAGTGAATCGGTACAATTATCTCGGAACAGTCATAACATCTGATGGGAGATGCCTTGAAGAGATTAGAACAAGAATCGCCGTGGCGAAAGTATCCTTTAGCAAGATGAAAAACATTGTGACCAATAAAAAGATGTCAATTGAAACGAGAATAAAAGTGTTGAGGGGATACATAGAGCCTGTTCTTTTGTATGGATGTGAAACTTGGACAATGAGCAGTCAAGCTGAAAAACATCTGATGGCTGAAAAAATGTGGTTTCTGAGGAAAATGCAAAAAATACCATGGACAGACAGAAAAACCAATGTCCAAGTTCTACATGAGGCACATGAAAATAATAAATTGATTAAAGAAATTAGACGTAGAGAGTCAGCAGTTTTTGGACATGTTATGAGAAGACATGGATTGGAGAACTTAGTGACAGCTGGCAAGATCGAAGGGAACAGACCAAGAGGAAGACCGAGAGAAAAATACCTGGATGGCTTGGCCACATGGCATGGACGAGACAGGAAAACTGAGCTGATCCACGTCTCTGGTGATCGAGTGAAATGGCGAGTCATGACCGCCCACGCTTTCCAGCATGGCACATGATTGATTGATTGAAATACCATAGATTCGATATACTGATGATACATTACTACTATCCACATCACAGAATGGTATAGAAAACTTAATAACCTCAACCCAAAGAAATAGTGAAAATCACAACTTATATCTTAACATAGCAAAAATAAAGATAATGCATACAGATAAAACTACTATGGAGAAAGACATATATGTTAATGAGGAAAGATTGGAGGTGTAGAAAATGTTAAATATCTTGGGTCATTGATAGCCAACAAGGGTGACACAATGAAAGAAATTAAACGACGTCTATCAATTGCTCTTCAAAGACTAAAACAACTGAATAAATTATGGAGTGGGACAGACAGAACTACAAAAATTAGATTTTTAAGAGCATGCATCTTTCCCATTGCAATATACGCCTGTGAGACTTGGACACTTACTAAACAAGCTGAACAGCGCATAAATGCCTTTGAATATAAATGTTATACACGAGTTCTAAGAATATCTTGGGTAAAGAAAAGAACAAATGCATCCATACTTCAAGAGCTGAATATTGAAGAAGGTTGGCTATTAAAGACGATAAAACAAAGAAAATTGAAATATTTTGGTCACATGAACGTCACGAAAGTTTGGAGAGAACAATAATGGAGAGGTATATGTCTGGTTAGAGAGAAAGAAGAAGGTAAAGAGACGATAGGTGCAGGATGCGGCGGATAATCTCCAGATGGGTGTATCGGAAGCGGGACATCTTGATTCTGATCGAGAAGTTTTCCGGAAGATTGTTATGGGAGCGAGGTTCTGCAAAGGACATGCTACTGAATGAATGAATGAAGTAGAGTAAAGTAACAAGCTGTCTGGAACAGTGAGTTAGTAATAACCTTGAATATGAGTTCTTCATTCGAGACAATATTTGATTTGCGTGAGGCCGCGCTTTTGCAAGTCGCTTTATTGCTCGATGCACTCACCATTTCAATATCGTAACTGAATATGACAATACTAAATTGTAGTGTCGAGTATCTTCCTAACGAATTCTGTCCATCAGTGGAAACTTTACATGATTGATCATTCCACCATCTGCTGTTAGGCGGAGGTTCGTAAGGTAGCATTCTCCGTTGTTTATCTATGTATATTAGACGGTTGTGGCCTTTCCTTCTTGTTCCACGTGTGAAAGACGCTCTTCTGCTAGACTCCATTTGTGGAGTTATTTGGATAAGATGTCGCTTGCGGTTGTCTATTTCAAAATAGATTTCAAAATCTAGACTTTTTTAACATTTATTTATTTGTCAAAGTTTATTCACTGTCTCTTTCAGTCTCGGTAACATGGGTATGTTATGAAAAGAAGTGACGTGGAGAACTTGGTGACGACAAGCAAGATCGAAGGGAAGAGACCAAGTTGGCAGCGGACCGTGTTGCGCTGGGTTTTAACGAATTGGTATGGAAGCCGGTCATTCAGAAAGCAATGGCAGACTACTGAACGTAAACTTGCCAAGACATCAACAACAGCAGTAAAATGCTGGTGTTGACAGCGATGTCCTGTAAAAAGGATATGGAAAAAAACGTAATATTCGCTGCTGGGTAAGAATAAATTAAGGGATGTATTTTCGTTAGATATCTGTGGTAAAGGGATGGCACTCCAATATATATATATATTGAAATCGAAAGTAATGCCTTGCTTTAATGCATCTCCTTCAGTTTTTGCCTACATTATTCCATGCTGAATTCTGAACATAGTATGATGCTGTGTGTCCATTTATATCTGTAGTACCATTCAGTACTTGCACCTTCATCATCTCCCTCTGTTATTGATGTCAGTCATCTTTATTTGTTATTTGTTGTCATCAGCTAACCGTGTCAATACCACATATACATCCAGGGCCCTCTATGCCTCACAGAATGAAAAGGCCACTACTAAGACAGGTTAGGGAGGTGTACCGTTCAGCCATGAGTGATATTTTCAGCATTGAGACGACCAATTCTGCTTTCTTAGTATCTGTTTAGGTAGGTTTTTGAAGATAAAAAAAGTTCAGAGATCTTGCCCAAATGTTGACTTGCAGAATAATTACACTCATTTCCGTTCTTCTTTCGTGGAATATGTTTTTTTTTTTAAAATAATAAATAAGCAGTCAGTAATTTGATGGACCACTCAATGAACCAGATTGTGGACTCCTCAAGACTGAATTACTGATAAAAGATCGTTATTGATATCTCATCTCATCTCGTTCCTCTTGTACCTTGCAGTATGGAGGTGAAGTATAAACAGCGGGAGAGTGCCCGTTTATTGGCTTCATGTATCGATATTCACGTGGACTGCTAACCCTCTGTCCATCGTTTACTTGGCCGGCCTCTTTCTCTACTTTCATCTGGTAGATATTCATTGTGCCTATTCTTTGTTTTAATCGTAGATCTTCCTCATAGCCCATTACCATTGCCGGGTCTATATCCATTTGGGGCAGTCCGATTGAACTTCTTAGTTTTTCTACGAGCAGTATGAAAAATCCCCGCCGGCTTGCTAGGCCAGTCGCAGGTTTAGGACAAAAATCTGACCAAGGGGAGTCCGTCGCCCTCGTGAGCCAGAGCCCCGGTGGCCCATCACCTTGCGGTCATGGTTTCCCGGTCTACACCACGTGGAGATTGGGTTGACTTGTGTAATCTGCGTATCGTCGGCAGCCTACTAATTTTCACTGTTCACCCCATCTGGGAGAGACTAACCGATCCTAACCCCGTTGGCTGCAGAACCAGGCGCAATACACACCTTGTAGACCTGCTATTGACATCATGCACAAATATCGTCATGTAGTGTAGGTATGTTCTTTTTTCATTCCATTTCCTTGGAAATGCATCTTTTTAACTAGTCAGTACCTTGATGGGAAAATAGTAGGGGGAAATCAAAGAGATAAATATATAAACGGCGTGACCATATGGCATAATCGGCACAAGCATAACTACTTGATCTAGTGATCACGTGAATGGCGGCGCCTGAAAAGAATGCGCCAAACGTCATGTCACATGATGAATCCGTGTGTCATGAGTCGTGAATACCTTTGTGTAAGGATTACGTCATCTTGAGATAAGCACTGAAATCTGATGGGTAGGATAGGTTTCTTGTTTCAATGTTGCTAAGGCAACTATATTGCGTCATTTTCTTACAGCTTTCTAACGACTGCGATATTCTCAAGATGCACCTTGCACAAAAGACCTAATTATTTTTCATTCTTATCCGAGAAAAGCCTGTGGCCCGCCATGAGATCACCGGGTAGGGTGACATCATTAAAAATCAATCATCATCATCATTTGTCATACCCGACACAATTGATTCAAAATTTCACACGATCATCATCAGGTCAACGTTCTTGTTCCGATTATGTCTTGGTCAAGCTGTCGTGGTATTTATCTTTTTGTCTTCCCCTTTCTCTGTGGTTTTTGAATTTGTCAGATGCCACTACGTTTTCAGGTGTGTTTTCTTTTTCTCATTTCGTAACGTGCCCACAAATTCTAGGCTGTCGCGTCTATTTCCTTTTAACAAATTTCAGTTGTCATGTGTTTTTCGAGAAAAAAAAAAACAGGTGACTGCATCATCGTATTTCTGACGCTCCATATGCATTTCCTGAAATTAAAACATTTCGACTATTATTATATGTCCCGCAGAGTGTATATTTATTGGTCACGTCCGTGGCGAAGGAGTTACGGACGAAGTTTTAAATCCTGCCTAGCGTGTTCGAAACACAGATGTGTTGGTTTTTTATGAAATGGTATGGGTGCCGGTGGTTCAGAAAGCAATGACAAACTACTGAACGTAAACTTGCCCAGGAATCACGAAAAGCCAAATATGCTGGGGTTGATTGCTACGTCCGTAAAGCATATGCAACTAACTTTGTAACCAAACGCAAACAACACATAGAGGTTATATATATATATATATATATATATATATATATATATATATATATATATATATATACATATAACATATATATACATTGTGTAACTGCTATCAATCTTATATAAAGAGCATACCTTATGACGTGTTAGCCAGAAACGGAAACTGAACTGTCTCAGCGATTAACCTCCCCCCCCCCCCGGTGTACCCCTCCCCCCCCCCGGTGTGTGTCCCCGGTGTCCCCCCCCCCCCGCCCCCTTTGCGGTGCCAACGTACCTCACCGATGTGTGTCTTTATCGCTTAAGTTGACTTGTAATTTATCGAGGTTAAGAAGCCGCTGAAGCTGTCAATCACCACCTCATCTGACACTGGTCATAACGCTGGGGCATCTCATTATGACGTGATATATCCACAAGTGTGTCACGCTGCACCAGGCCGTGGGGTGTTTGGTCAGAGATCTATTCTACAGTCAGTTAGAAACTACAGTTCCCAACCTCAAGGTATTCATCCAGCTAACCTTCCGAGGGGATGACGTAATGCAACGTCAACAGGACCGGCTCATCACAGTAGTTGGCCGAACATTATGTGCTGCAACTCCAGTTATCAGGTGCATAACCACACCAATTCCCACCCCAGCAATAAAAGAACCTACATTCACCTACATCGGCAGAAAAAGAGCGTCAGGTACACAGCAGGGTTGTTGAACACATTCCTAACTGGATTGACAAGATGCTACACACAGGCGATTGTAGCCTAGGTAGGCCTACACACCGGAACAGTCCCGCTTCAGTGATCGCGAGGCATGTGCTGGACAGCGGCCATGTGATTGTGAGAGACAGTACCTTCGGTGTATAATGTAGTCACTTGTTAAAGTTTGCAGAAGTCATAATGATTAACCTACCTAAGCCGACTTTGTGCAAGCAGAAAGACATGTTAGTCAGTTTAAAATTACCGTGATAGACAATCAACATTACTGTGCGAACATGTGTATATTTTAGCTTGAAGGAGTTATCTAGTTATTTCACTTTATGTTGTGTCAATTCTGCAGTATGTACCTGACGAGATGCAGCGAAATATGTCAGGCAATAAATCGTGCAATCTATTGTTTGTGTCTTCGTTATTCAAATTCACCATGGGAAAACATTGTTTTGAATAGATTTTTTCGCAGTTTTAGTCTGACTAAGGCTCATCTGAGCACCATACGTTTCTTCAGATGTGAAGGTCTAGTTTTCGTCTAATGAAAAGTTGTCAACTGCAATGAGTAAAAAAAAAATGTGCTCATGTGCTTTATGTAGCTTATACTGTCAAACGCTTGTGAAACAAGGGCAATACTCCGCCAAGCTTTGAAATATCCAGTGGAAATGTGGTTTCATTGGCAAAGAATGCCATGGGCGGGCAGAAAAACGGATGAGACAGTTTTATAAACATTAAATAAAAACTGTAAAGAATTGTTAGATAAATGAGCCATCGATAGCCACGAATTTTGGATAATGCATTAGGAGATACAAACTGTGAAAACTGACAAAATTCATAGGAAACGACCAATGGAAAGGCAGAGAAATAAATACCAGGATGGCGTGACATTATCGGGACAAGAAAACATAGGTGATTCGAGATCTGGTGATCGTGTGAGATGGCCAACCATGGCTGCCCACGTTTATCGGCTTGGCACATGCTAGTGAGTTATGGCATTGCACAGCCAGCTGATTTCTGAGTTTGGAGAATGGATAGAGATATCTGCAACAGTCACCCTGAAGATGGTACTTCGGTAATAAGTGGGGAAGAACGTCTCTCCACTAACCTTAAGGCGATAGATGTGGGCTCTTTTACGGAGTCAGCCTACCTGAACGCCAATGCACCAGGAAAAGAGTTAAAGTTCAAAATTTGCCAGAAGATTTGCAACAATAACAACAACAGCAACAATACGATTAAGATGGTGTATCGTCTGCGCGAATCAGCAGACCCTCAATGCGTTAACACTGGTCGAGTCTGATTCGGTCAACTCCAGGGAAATTAATAAGCGTTCTCGCTAAAGCTCATGCAAAATTTATCATTTGAATTGGAGTCGAATCTTTAGACACAAGAAGCTAGAGCCGAGTGTGTGTCTCAGCTCTCCTCCCTTTCTTTCGCACGATCTCTTTCTGTATGTCTCAGTCTCTCTGCCTCCTTCTTTGTCTCACTATCTCTCGTTGCTTCTGTCAATCGTTGCCTCTATCTATCTATCTATCTATCTATCTATCTATCTATCTATCTATCTATCTATCTATCTATCTATCTATCTATCTATCTATCTATCTATCTATCTATCCATCCATCCATCCATCCATCCATCCATCCATCCATCCATCCATCCATCCATCCATCCATCCATCTATCTATCTATCTCTCTCTACCTACCTAACTACCAACCTATCTAACTGTCTCTCTCTCTCTCTGTCCGTCTGTCCATCCGTCCGTCCATCCGTCCGTCCGTCTGTCCGTCCGTCTGTCTGTCTGTCTGTCTGTCTGTCTGTCTGTCTGTCTCTCTGTCTCTCTCTCTCTATCTATATATCTATATAACTCTCTCTTTCTATTCTCTCTCTTTCTCTCTCTCTATCTATCTATATATCTATATATCTCTCTCTTTCTATTCTGTCTCTCCCTCTCTCCCTCTCTCTCTCTCTATATATATATATATATATATATATCTTTCTATTCTATCTATCTATCTATCTATCTATCTATCTATCTATCTATCTATCTATCTATCTATCTATCTATCTATCTATCTATCTATCTATCTATCTATCTACCTACCTATGTGAGTGTGTGGGGTATCAGTGGGTGGATGGCGTTATGTATGTTTGCCTGAGTCTGTGTGAGTGCGTGGAGGTATGTGTGGGTGGGTGGAGGTGTGGTGGGTGGGGGGTGTGTGGGTGTTTGAGGGATGTGTGGGTGGCTGGGGGTGTGAGGGTGGATGGGGGATGTGTCTCACACCATTGCAATAGGCACTGTTTATGTTTACAACTTTTATTTGACAATGTGTTTTTTTTTTCCCATGTGAATGTACCATCGATGGGGGATGTGTCTCACAACATTGCAATATGCACTGTTTATGTTTACAACTTTTATTTGACAATGTGTTTGTTTTTTTTTTCCCATGTGAATGTACCATGCGTAATTGTTTATGCTTACAAAATCCATTTGACAATGTTTTTTTTTTCACCTATGTAAATGTAACATGCACATTAGATGAATGAAAGATGAGTGATCGAAAGGGCCGAATGTAAGACGGGCCTGTGTGCCCAATTTGTTACCCTTTTAAAATAAAGTTTGTTCGTTCGATCGTTCGTTCATTCGTTCTCTCTCTCTCTCTCTCTCTCTCTCTCTCTCTCTCTCTCTCTCTCTCTCTCTCTCTCTCTCTCTCTCTCTCTCTCTCTCTCTCTCTCTCTCTCTCTCTCTCTCTCTCTCTCTCTCTCACTTTCCTTACTTTCTTCAATAACATCAAACACTGCATTTACCCAACCCTCTCACTAACGACAACCAATAATCACTTTCGCTCCTGGACATCAGAAACCACAGCAACATGCCATATTTCAGAACACAATTATATCAGCGATTTGTCCACGAGCAACTGGCGGGTAATAACTCGCCTAAACAGCACTGATTTGCACAAAATGTAGTCAATGCATTATCCAAGGTAATTTTGATCCCACAAATACTCGCCAACTAACTGCCATCACATAATCAATGCAAAAGTGGTTACCTTCTTTCTCGAGATTTGTCTTAATTAACAGAGATAAGAAATATGCCTGTTGCTTAAGATAGACTCGTCCGTGATTGACAGACTTACCCATACCCAAACTATCCATTTACTTATGCCTGAGGGTTTCTGAGACCTGCACGGATTTGGGCATGACCTTATAGAATCGATTGTTAAGTCTCCACAATGAATGGATGAAAGTTAGCAGGAGAATTACCTGATGGAAGTGAAGCTATAAGAAGCATTAACTCGTCAGCTACAATATTACGTGCACATTGCAAATTGTTATGTGCAGCTCGAAAGTTATGGCTAATGTTGGCAATATCACTGTGTGTTTAGTCAGAAATTGGCAGTAGTTTTCGTCCTTATATATATATATATATATATATATATATATATATATATATATATATATATATATATATATATATATATATATATATATATATATATATATATCATTGGCACCTTGCCGTCTTGACAGACGATAGTTTGTGCTCTAAAAAGGCATAATAACTTTTAACTATGGCGGTAGCGAGTGTGACTGATAAGGCCAATTTGCGCTGTAAATGTCCGTTCACAGTGGGTGCATGTGAACACGTGGTCATTTCCACCATCATGCACCATATTACGTCTCAAACGCTTGGTGTGTGACTTTTCTGCAATAATTTTCTCCTTTGACTTTATTCCATTTCTGATATTTGCCCTCCACGCAACACGTTCAGCGGCGACTTGCTCCCAATGTGCATTATCAATGCCTGTATCAATCATGTCGCGCTTACACACATCTTTGTATCGTAGTAGAGGCCGACCCTGAGATCTCTTACCCATCTGTAATTCACCAAAAAAGATATCCTTTGGTATTCTACCATCATCCATCCTCCTAAGATGTCCTATCCATCTAAGTCTACGAAGACTGAGCATGGAATAAACTGTCACACAACCTGATCTTTCCAATACTTCAGTATTTGTGATTTTGTCTTGCCACTTAATACCAAGAATTCTTCGCAGACACCGCATATGAAAGCTGTTTAAATTGTTCTCTTGGTGTGAGTAAGTTGTCCAGGTTTCACTGCCATAGAGAAGAGTACTAAGGACACAGGCTTGATAGACAAGGACTTTTGTTTTGGCAGTAAGCTTCCTGTTCTCCCAGACTCTTTTTCTTAACCTGTTCATTGTTGTTGCTGCCTTACCAATCCGGATGTTGATTTCCTGATCTAGGGATAATTTGCTATTTACCACTGATCCTAGATATGTAAAATGGTCTACTATCTCTAGTTCGGCGTCGTCAATAAAGATTGATGGTACCCCATGTGCACCTTGTGACATAATCTGTGTCTTCTTTTTGCTAATTGTTAAACCAAATTCAGAACAAGCATTGGAGAATGCAGATAGTAGACATTGCAATTCTTCCTCAGAGTGGGTCGTAACTGCAGCATCATCTGCAAAAAGCAACTCTCTGATCAGTACCCTCCTAATTTTGGTCTTGGCCTTCAATCTCTGAGCATTATAGAGGCCACCATCTGAGCGTGAGTGATTGTATATACCGTCATCCTGATCACGAAAGGCATGTTTCAGTAGAAGTGAAAAGTATATCCCAAAGAGGGTGGGGGATAGTACACAACCTTGCTTAACTCCACTCGTGATTTCAAACTCTTCTGAAGTCGAGCCATCAAACTTGATTATACCCTTCATGCCTGTGTGGAACGATTCCACAATGGACAGAAGAGTTGGTGGGCAGCCAATCTTCTTTAGTGATTTGAACAGACCCTCACGACTGACCAAATCGAATGCCTTTGTGAGATCGATGAAGGCAATAAACAGTGGCTGATTTTGTTCCCGGCATTTTTCTTGCATCTGTCGCAATGAGAATATCATATCAATGGTAGACCGGTTCTGACGGAAGCCGCACTGTGATTCGGGGTAGACTTGATCTCCCAGGACTTGAAGTCTGTCCAGGACAATTCTGGCAAATACTTTCCCAACAATACACAGAAGTGAGATACCCCTATAGTTGTTACATTCGCTCCGATCTCCCTTGTTCTTGTACAGCGTTATGATGTTTGAATCTTTGAAATCCTGTGGGACTTGTCCTTCTCGCCAGCATAGCTCTATTAGCTGGTGGATCTGTAGAGCGAGTGTGTCTTGCCCATTCCTGATAACTTCTACTGGAATCCAATCCTTACCTGGAGCCTTGCCAGATGCAAGTTCATTTATTGCACACTTAACTTCTGTTATGGTGGGAAGTGTGTCCAGGTGGTCAAGAGTTGGTAGAGCCTCTATGGCGTTGAGGGCATCATCCGCTAGCTTGGTCTCACTTGAGTAAAGATCTAAATAGTGCTCTACCCATCTGTCCATCTGCTGTTTCTTATCAGTGATGACTTCTCCAGTCAAGGTTTTCAGCGGTGCACTTCTTTTGATCACTGGACCACAGGCTTTCTTTATTCCTTCATACATGCTTCTTATGTCTCCCTTATCACTTGCGATTTGAATGGACTCACATAACTTGATCCAATAATCATTTGCACACTGCCTGGCAGCCTTTTGCACATCCTTCCTAGCTTGCCTTAGCTCACTCAGAGTATTACGCGTTGGTCTTTCCTTGTTTCTTAAGAGAGCTTTCTTCTTCTTATCAATCAAGGGCTGCAGAGTCTCGCTGTTGGCCGCAAACCAGTCCTGCCTCTTATAACAGTTGCCTCTCGCTTTGATTCCGAGACCAGTTAAGACCAGGGATGGAGTTATTGCCTCTCCATAGCACAAAGCCTGGGCTAAAATATAGAGATCATGTGTTGCCCATGCAGCATGATCCCTCTCTCGGCCTGCCTAGTTCACTCCAGAGGAAAGGTAACACCCCTACATCTGGAACAAGACAAGCTGCAGAAGCTGCCGGATCAGCAAGGCAATGCTCTAACTGTCCGCCTGTCGGAGCTTCGATCCTAGACCAGTCGCCAACCAAGGCTTAGGGCTTGGTCTGCCCTGCCATGACAATTTTGTCTTTAGCTTGCATTTCCTCGCACCAGGGTAAGGCTTGTACTCTCCCAATTGTGCTCTTCCGCCCGAAGCCGTTGGCACAATGTGGGGTGTCGGGTTTGGTAAGCGCCGCCCAAAGTTCGGCGCTAACAGAAACCAGGTAGTACCGTCTACTGTTATACGGTAGCTCAGTCATATCTGACTAAGACCTGACTAATATATATATATAGATAGTTATACCTATTATATTGCATGGACTTTACAGAGGGTGAATACAAAACTTGGACCAGCAATATTTTCAAACACTGCACAGTTAATACAAATACACCCTATATATTACGATTGATTAATTGATTGATTGATTTAGGAATCGACATCACAGCATTCGGGGCATTCCCATAAGTGCTCCGTCCCCATCCTCAGCAGCCAGCGAAAGAGTTCCAACACCAATAGTACCAGTAGCAATCTGATTATAAGTCCGTCTCGCCTTTCCTCTGAGCATTGAGCGTCGGCCAGAACCCTTCGTCACTCCTCGTTGTCTCATTCTTGCCAGACCATGGTAATCCATTTGCTCCTCCGAGGTGTGCACGTGCTCCCACAAGGCCGCAACCACGTCTGCCTTGTCATGTATCAATACTCCACCAAGTTCTGCAGAGCCAGCCAATCTGTCCGCCTGTTCATTTCCCAGCACCCCGGCATGCCCCGGAGAAAAGATCCAGGCGATGCTTGTCACCCGTGACCTCCGAAGCGAAGCAAGCCACTCCGCACGAAGTCTGCCCGTCCTCACCCTCGTCAGCATGCTTTCTGAGTCAGTTACAATCATGATGTGTGTGTGTGTGTGTCGTATTCTCCATCCAGCGGAGAGCCGCAGAGACTGCCTCCACTTCCATTCTTAAGCTGGATGTTGTGGCTCTCCTGCCCAAAACATCGACCATTAGCTTTGGCTATGAACCCCCAGCCACTTCTCTCACCTCTTGACACCGAACCATCTGTGTAGATAATCACATCACTCGAGTGAGCATTGTCCTGCATTAGTTGCTGGATTTTCACTTCAGTGGCCCCTGCTGGCCACTCCCTGCACTCCCAGCTTAATGTGATTATAACTCTGCACAAGTCTGACTGCTCCGCTGGCACTCTGACACACTCCTCTCCACGCCTAATGTTCTCCAGGGCGCACACCTGTCTGATCGTATCCTCCGCCTGAGCCATCCATGATTTCCCTCTTATCAGTCGCTGACCCTTAACTGCGTCCAGCGCCTCATGCAGTGGGTGGTCTGTGTCTGCAGCTACTCTGAGGTATGCCTTCTCCTGCATCACCTTGAGCCTACCAGCAACAGTCGGCAGACCAAGGATGTAACGCATACACACTACTGGGTTGTCACTAGTGCGCCCCAGAATGACCCGCATAGCTTCGTTCTGTATGCGCTCTAACTTCACCAGTTGACTCTCTGAGACAGAGCAGACCTAATCCATAATCAATTACTGAGAGGATCAAGTGCTGGTATAGTGTGAAAAGCATTATCTGCTCTATGTCCATTGCAGCCATAGTTTTAAGTGCATCGAGTCCCTTTTGAGTTCTTGTCACGACCGTCTCCACATGGTCCTTTAAGGATAGGCTCCTGTCAAATGTGATCCCCAGATACTTCAGTTTGTTCTCTCTGCTGACATTTCTACCATCTATACATTACGATAAGAACCATATACCGTATAAAGGTAAATGGGGGAAAGGGGTCGTTATTAATAAATACCGTAATAAAGTCAGTTAGAGATGTGAACTGTCTTTTGTCAAGGGAGCTCTTCTTTCCTAATTCATTCATTCATGCATTCATTCATTCAGTAGCATGTCCTTTGCAGCACTTCGCTCCCATAACAACCTTCCGGAAAACTTCTCGATCATAAGCAATATGTCCCGCGTCCAATACACCCATCTGGAGATCCTCCGCCACATCCTGCAAACATTTTCTCTTTGGCCTTCCTCTTGTCTCTTCCCGGGCATAAACCCTATCCATGATTGTTGTCTCCAAACGTTCGTGACGTTTCAAGTGACCAAGATATTTCAATTTTCTTTGTTTTATCCTCTTTAGTAGCGAACCTTCTTGAATAATCAGCTCTTGTCATTTGGATTCATTTGTTGTTTTATGTATCCCAGGTGTTTCTAGAACCCGTCTATAACATGTATATTCAAATGCATTTATGAGTTGTTCGGCTTGTTTAGTAAGCGTCCGTGTCTCACAGGTGTATGTTGCAAGGGAAAGATGCATGCTGTTAATACTTAAGTTTTGTAGTTCTACCTGCCCCTTCCACAATTTATTCAGTTGTGTACATGTGCGGGCTGTAGGTTTGACAAGACTCCTGTCTGTTCCATTCTTCACATGGGACAGTGAGGATAATTCTGTTTAATATTTACTGGCGCAGGAACGGAGCTTTATGAGGTAACCCTTTGCAATATAATTGGAACAGAGTCTAACTAACTAAATTGAGTTCATCTTCTTTCTTCTTCTTCTCATCATCTTCTTCTTTTCCCCCTCCTCCTTCTTCTCTTTTCTTTCTCTTCTTCTTTTTTTTTCTGGAGAACATGCTCTGCAGTTTGTTCACTCTGTCGGCATAAACGTAGCGGTGAAAACTTCATGCGAACGTGTACATATGCAGGGCACAAAATTGTAGATTTTGGCTGATTCCAAGTGTGGGACTACAAACAAAATATCCAGGAGGCTATATCTACTAGCCTATTATATTAGCTCCCAATACACGCGATGCGGCTCTCGGGTCCACTAGTGCATTTTTGAAAGCAACGAAAAAGCGGTTTCTTGAATACGCGAATGTACAGACACCCCACTAGGAAATGTACCCGGATAATTAATCCAAGTGCCACGATTGTCGTCCATCTTGGTAGTTTCCATAACAGATTCGTTACAAGTACACTCGCAAAAGAGGTGGTTAAATCCTACTTCAGCGGCTAATGCACTGAATGCCACTCTTCGTGGTCTACGACATTATGAAAGCCACATGTGGTATGTATAGTCTGAACTCAGGCCACGAGGGTGTCGTTGTGGGTTGCTCCGTCGTACATTATATCTCTCTAATATGTCTATCATGTGGGCGCTGATGGGTGGAATTTAGGGTGGTTGACATTTGATGTAGCTGTGAAAGATAACGGTTGTGCATATTACTCAACAGCGTAATGGGTGATTACTCAACACTTTGTATACTGTGTATAATTGAGCACATAAAATATAGTATTAAATCCTGCGGAAGAAAGACCATAATAAACCCATGTATTCACCTGACAGCAATCACAGTATGTGTGGAAAAATAAACGAATATGATATATGTGTAATAACAACCATGGGAAGTATGTGTAAAGCAAATATAAATAAAATACAACGTAGCTATATTTTGTTTGGATATTTAATGCCATTGCCAAGAACAATGGAGGGGTATATGCCTGGAAAGAGAGGAAGAGGAAAGCGAAAGAGAAGATGGGTGCAGGATGTGGCGGATGATCTCCAGATGGATGTATCGGACTCGGGGCATCTTGCTTATGATCGAGAGGTTTTCCGGAAGATTGTTATGGGAGCGAGGTTCTGCAAAGGACATGCTACTTAATGAATGAATGAATGAATGAATGAATGAATGAATGAATGAATGAATGAATGTCAAGAACAACTCACACATAAATATTAGTAAAAAATAAGAAATTAAAACACCTTAAATGTACATTAAAAATAATAGTAATGTTTGTAACTGCATCCATCCATCATGTGCCATGCCTATAAGCGGTTACCTGTTGATTGTATAAGGAGGAGTGGAAAGGGGGCGTGGGGTGGGTGGCAGTGTGGGTTATGCTAATGCTCAAAAATGTTGGTTGATCAGAAAAGTTCAAAGTGGTTATCCGGGCGGTAAGGGTTTTAATCACAATACTAAAGTATTAGCCATTGGGTGCAAGGTGATTATTCGCAGGATTCGTTGTAACCTACAACCAGTCGTTGCTTAAATTTGTTACATAGTCATTTATATTGTGTAACACACTGACGGTACAGCTATCTTGGAACAGTCATAGCATCTGTTGGACGGAACCTCGTAGAGATTAGTACAAGAGTTGCTATGTGATAGGTAGCCTTTTGGGAAAAGAAAACCAATCACCAATACAGAGTTGTCAATTGCAGTGATAACAAGAGTATTGTCGTGTTGTGGAGAACCTATTTTGATGAAAGCGTGTGAAACTTTGACAATAAGCAAAGACTGAGAAACATCTAATGACAGCGAATATGTGGTTTCTGAGAAAATGGCAAAAAATGTCATGGGCGGGGAGAAAAATAAATCATAGCGTCATAGATAGTTAGTTAGTTAGTTAGTTAGTTAGTTAGTTAGTTAGTTAGTTAGTTAGTTAGTTAGTGAGTTAGTGAGCTAGTTAGTTAGTTAGTTAGTTAGTTCGTTCGTTCGTTCGTTAGTTAGTTCGTTAGTTCGTTAGTTAATTAGTTAGTTAGTTTGTTAGTTGGTTAGTTGGTTAGGTAGTTAGTTAAATATTTAGTTGGTTGGTTGTTTGGTTGGTTGGTTGGTTGGCTGGTTGGTTGGATGGTTGGTTGGTTGGTTGGTTGGTTGGCTGGCTGGCTGGTTGGCAGACAGGCTGGCTAGTTGGTTAACTGGTTAGTTGGTTAGTCACAGTCAGTCAGTCAGTCAGTCAGTCACGATTCCAACTTCACGGCAAAGGCTCGTTATCATAATGCTTCGTTCCTGTGCCAGTGAACATCACACATAATGCTTCTCACTGTCCAGTGTGAAAAGTAAAGTGAAACAGACAGGAGGTATACTATGCATAAGGCCGCTGCCAGAATACCAAAAGTAAAATCCGCCACAAAAAATAGAGTTCATCGTCGATGGAAGCGACAGACACTAGAAAACCAGCAGCCACACATTACTGCATGAGGCAAACGCAGTTAGTTCAGCAACCCGCCGGCCGCCATTTTTCCGAACATGCAGTTCATGAAACAAACAACGCGTTCTTCAAGAAACAATTGAAAACCGTACATTGATTAGAGGAAGGACACTTTGGGCACAATATGAGGCAAATAAACTTGAAGACTTAGTGACCACAGGCAACACTGATGGGTAGCGAGCAAGGGAAAGGCAACACGATAAATACATGGCTGGTTAAAACACATGACCTACTCGACATACCTGAACAAGACTAGTTTATCGTGTGAGATGGCGGATTGTTACCCTTCACGCTTATCGGAATGACACATGCTGGTGATGAGAGCGACGTCCTCGGCAAAGCACACTACTCAAGTAAACCATGATACATTTGAACAATGGCTGCCATCTTCATAACCTATGTGCCATGCCGATAAGCGTGGGCGTTCATTTTTCGCCATCTTACACGATCACTAGAGCCGTGTTATAATTGTATGGTTGGTTGATGGGTCAACAACCCAATAGTATAAAGCGTTGAACTCTTGTACATCTTGTAACAATTTGTTGCTAGTGATGGTTTAGCTCCTTCCCTGTTGACAACTGACACACTTATCCCCAGGATACTTGTCGAGTCTCAATGCTAAGTGTGCTAAACGCTGACAATCACCCATAATAATGTTAAATTACGATGATTATCGTGCAATTTCACGGCGCACGGAATAGTGTAGTCCTCGCCAGGCACCACCACAGTGGAGTCATGAATCATCTAAGCAAATAACCATACGTTTGTTGCTGACTACAAATATGCCATTTGTATATGAAGTTGCCTAGGCATGTTCGGAATCGTGTAGAGAACGAGTGGTTAATATATGGTGATTTGTTTGGTACAGAATTAGTAAACACGTCTCTGAACGAATAAGCCAATTAGGATGTTATTTGCATTGTTAACTGGCCTTTGCTGAAAGCATACATTAACATCTATCATTGATGCAAATTTACATATTTGTAACATCAGTCTTCGTGGAAACGAGGCGCATAGTCAGAAGTAAATTTTAATAGACGTACTAATGTCCATAGCCACTGTGGTCGTGGGGTTAAGGTTACATACTATTAAACTTCCGGTGTGCTGATGATTGATCCCTACACTTGTTCAGGAAACTCTGGCAAACTACTGAACTTAAAGATGCCTAGTAAATCAAACCTGGGGTTAGTCGCAACGTCCTGCAAAGGGCATAAAAACATTGCTTACATTACATGTCGCTTGCCTCTCTACTCGGTGGTCATATGTTCGAATCCGCTTTGAGATGGGAGTATTGTACTAGCACCCGTCCCAGGTCGACAGAGCCTAGCACGGACACAAGGACATTTCATTGGAAGTAATGGCGGCCGGTGTGAACTTGACCACATCACCCATCGAGTGCCGATTCGTCTAAAATATTGAGCTAGCACCTTAAATCACAAAGGCTTGTGACATCGCTTCACTTATTTGCATAGTGTACTCGAAGATCATGTAGGGTGTATTTGTAATGACTGTGCAGTGCTTGAAAATATTTATTTTTGCATATCCCTTACAGGACGTTGCAGTCAACACTAGCATTTTTTTCAGCTGCTGTTGATGCACTAGGCAAGATTACGCTCAGTAGTTTGCCATTGCTGTGTGAGCGACCGGCTCACATACCCCTAAGTTACCGATGCGGCGAGAACCGCTACCGTTTCTCGCGCGTACCACGTTACTCACGAGAGTATACGGGATTACGGAGAAAGACGTAAACCCCTAGGCCAGGGAGACCTGTAAAGTTCATGCTACATAATAGGTAAATACACAACTTGGACAGGCAATATTTTCAACCACTGCACAGTCATTAAAAATACACCCTGTATATGATGTCATCATTATATCCGCTGAAATGGAACCCCATCTTTCTCTGTTTATTGTCATGATACTATAGAATAACATCTTCCCATTTCATCTGTCCATGTTATATACCCATGTAAACAGCTGTCTTCCTTGTCTACGTTACTGTTTCACCTTTTCCACCAGCATCATGCGTCTTAACGATTGCATAGCGTTTTGTTTAGTATTTACAAATTTACTAGGTAAATATAATACACTATGGTGCTTTTGCTTTCGGAAAAAGAAATTAAGATTGAATAATACTTGTATGCCTTTATATGCGCTCAACTAATTATGTATATGGCACCCTCTTTTCTTTTAATAATGCGCATGTATTTGTAATTTCTCTAGAATTTCTTTATTTGTTATTGTGTATTTAAATTTATTTGCAGCCTCATTTTGTCTTTAACTCCAGTTGGAAATGACGGTTTACCAATGTGTGCAAGAAGCATCCAGTCCTCGAGAATGGCTCGAATTATTTTAATCATCTCACCCTCTTTCGTTTATTATTTCTCTTTTGTTCGTAATTTATTTAGTCTTTCTTTATTTTCTTATTTTGTCTTTCCATTTACCTATACCACCGCATTTCGACACTCGTGTCTACAGACCATGACTGTATTAAAGTGTGTGCAAGATTTAATCACAATTTACATATTTGTGTTTCAGAGTTAATTAATATATATATATGACTATTCACATTGTGATGTAATATGAAAAAAAGGTAGGTGTCGATCCTACGAAAAAAAAAAAACGAAAAGCACAGATACATGCATACATATATATACACATATGTGTGTGTGTGTGTGTGCGTATGCGTGTGTGTGTGTGTTGTTTTTTTTAATGCTGGGCATATTACACTACAAGCACACCACTTGGAAGGAAAACAGTTTGCAAGTACGAATGCTGACATTCAGTTATGGGTGTTTAGAAATATCATCCCTAAACTCTAGCCTGCCGTCTGAATCGTTAAGTTGAAAAAATAAGCGAGGATAACTTCAGTTAGGAAAATGTTCTTATCCAGACAGTATGAGGACTCCCAGTCTAGACTGAATCATTTAAGAGAGTTACAGAAGGCTGGACATGATTAGAAAGCCCTATAACGACAGTCGATTACAGAGAGCGAGCGAGAAATAGAGCGAGAGGCAGAAGGGGAGACTAAATACACCAGTTGAGACATTTTGCTGGGAGCAAACAAGCTACCTTCCGTGCGTAAGACAAACACCGTTACCTCTGAGCCTGGAATCAAACCTAATTAGACAGTATTACGGATATATTTTTCCCATAGTAGTCTGTTTTGTTAAAACGGTGTACTTTAATTTGCATTCAACACCTATTGTTTCTAAAGGGAGAAGAGAAACTTGCCAATGAAGTTAAACTGCTTTTAATTCTGCTTAGCTGTCTTCTCATCCCATATTCTTATAGTAGCTCTCCCCGATCTTGACTAGAATTTAAATCTAAGGGAAGCAAGTAGTTTGTATGCCTGAGTGCGCCATTAAATTACCTCTAAGTTTAGTTTAGTCTTCTTGGAAATTGGTTATGACATCGTATCTTTTAATAAATCAATTTTAAAGTTCGCAAGTTTTCTTTAAATAATAATTCCCTTTTTCAGTGTCTCTTCTTCGTAGTGAGTGAGTAAGTTAGTAAGTAAGTAAGTAAGTAAGAAAGTGAGTGAGTTCGTAAGTAAGTAAGAAAGTGAGTGAGTTCGTAAATAAGTAAGTAAGAAAGTGAGTGAGTGAGTGAGTGAGTGAGTGAGGGAGGGAGGAAGGGAGGAAAGGAGTGAGTGAGTGAGTGAGTGAGTGAGTGAGGGAGGGAGGAAAGGAGAAAGGGAGAGTGAGTGAGTGAGTGTGGTGAGTGAGTGAGTGAGTGAGTGAGTGAGTGACTGAGTGAGTGATTGAGTGAGTGAGTGAGTAAGAAAGTGAGTGAGTGAGTGAGTAAGAAAGTGAGTGAGTGAGTGAGTGAGTAAGAAGGTGAGTGAGTGAGTAAGTAAGTATTAAGAAAGTGAGTTAGTGGGTAAGTAAGTAGGAAAATGAGTGAGTGGGTAAGTAAGTAGGAAAGTGAGTGAGTGAGTAAGTGAGTAGGAAAGTGGGTGAGTGAGTAAGTAAGTAGGAAAGTGAGCGAGTGAGTGAGTGAGTAAGTAAGAAAATGAGTGAATGAGTGAGTGAGTAAGAAAGTGAGTGAGTAATTACGAGGGTAAGTTAATAAGTAAGTCACAAATGGCTGTAGAAAAATAACTAAAACTGATAACAACTTGAAACTATTTTTATACATACATTGTCCCTTTATTTCTCAACATAATTCCCATTAACATTGATGCACTTATCCAATCGTTTTGTCAGTCATCCTAAATAGGCTGAATAGAACTGCGTGCTCTGTTTTCTAAACCACGTTTTCACTTCACATTCAACTTCGGCGTCATTCACGAAATGTCTCCCACCAAGGTAGGTTTTCAGTGGTTATGCTGAC
>JACEFZ010009376.1:140000-147500 GCA_014155875.1 Cepaea nemoralis
CTAACAACTCTGGCCACATACAAATAGATAATATGATCATTAAAAGAACGGAAACATACAAATACCTGGGTACAATCTTCAACTGCTCCAACATAATAAGGGAAGAAATACAAACTAGAATCAACTCTGAAAATAAGATATACTATGCACTACAACATCTGCTAAAATCAAATGCGTTACCTCGTAACACCAAGATCACAATATACAAAACACAGATTAGACCATTTGTCCTGTACGGCTCTGAAACCTGGAGTACAACTAAAGGAGACGAAGCCTTGTTACAAACCTTTGAGAAGAAAGTTTTAAGACGAATCTTTGGACCCATTAGGGATCCACAAAGTGGAGAGTGGAAAAGAAGAGGCAACAAAGACATTTATGATCTGTTCAAGTCCCCGCCAATCATTGGGATCATGAGGGCTAATAGACTGCAATGGCTGGGGCATATAGAAAGAATGGAAGATAATAGGGAAACAAAACTCGCTTAAACTCAGCAAATAAATGACCGTAGAACCCGAGGTAGACCAAGAAGACGGTAGAGAGATAATTTTAAGACAAGATTTCAAGACTGAAAGCCAAAACGAAAACTAACAGCGACACCGTCAGAGAACTGCTGTTTGCTGATGATTGCGCTCTATATACCAACTCAGAGGCAGACATGCAACACAATGTTTCAGCTTTCTCACATGCCTCTGCCAACTTTGGACTCAATATCAACTTGGAGAAGACTGTAGGTATGTACCAGCCAGGTCCAGGGAATAATCACACTGTGCCGAATATCAAGGTGAATGATCATAGACTAAGTGTTGTGGACAAATTCACCTATGTTGGCAGCACCGTGTCACAAACTGCCACAATCGATGACGAAATGAATGCAAAAATCTCCAAGGCCAGCGCGGCCTTTGGCAGACTGTACAAGAATGTATGGGACAGAAATGGAATAAGCCTGAAAACAAAGCTGAAAGTCTATAAAGCAGTTGTATTATCCACATTGCTATACGCTTATGAAACATGGACTGTTTACCAGCGACATGCTAGGAAATTAAACCACTTCCACAAAGTCTGCCTTAGGAAGCTATTGAAGATTAAATGGCAAGACAAGATCCCAGACACTGAAGTTCTAGAAAGACATCCATGCTCAGTATCCACTCTACTAATGAAAAATCAGATTCGCTGGGCTGGTCACTTAACTCGTATGCCAGATCACAGGTTTCCTAAACACATTTTTTACGGTGAGCTGCGTTATGGTAAACGCTCCCAAGGCAGCCAGAGGAAACGTTTTAAAGACACTCTGAAAGTCTCACTGAAAGCTTTTGGAATACATCCTGACACCTGGGAGACAACTGCTAAAGACCGTAATTCATGGCGTATATCATTACATAAGGGTGCAGTCACATGTGAAGCAACAAGGACTGCAAGAGCTGTGAAGAAAAGGCTGGACAGAAAAAACCACTGCAGGAGATCCTCCTACTGGAACGTCAAGCATTCTTTGCACACATTGTCAAAGAATATTTGGAGCCAAAATAGGCCTTATCAGCCATCTTAGAACTCACGGCTCCATACTTTTAACCCCACTGGATTGGGACACAGAGGTGTTTCCAAGACACCAGGGCCGGGTTATATACTTGCCAAGACCTATTGACGCGTCCTCGCCGAGCATCCTGGGCAACAGGTCCCTTCGGGGTCCTGGCTAAAGTCAGTAGGATCGCCGATTCCTCCGAAGTCGGAGAGTGTCTGCCTGTACGTCGAGGAACCACCAGTCTGCAAACCAATAAGCCAGACATGGGACAACGGATACTCACGCAAACCTCAGGTCCTGTATGACATCACACTGATGTTGGACAACAGGATGCCTTCATCCGTCATAAAGGACTTCGCGTTGGAGCTCAAGCCAACGAACACAAGCAAGCAAGCAACCCCACTGGATGAAATGAATGGTCATCATCATTGTTGATGGACAAAAAACAGAGAGATAATATACAAACATACCTACAAGCACTTGGAATCAGCGACTGGCAAGAGAAGGTCAACCAGAGAGACGAATGGAAACGGCTTGTATCTGCAGCAAAGAACCTCAATGGCTTGGAATGCTGAAGAAGAAGAAGAAGAAGAAGAAGAAGAAGAAGAAGAAGAAGAAGAAGAAGAAGAAGAAGAAGAAGAAGAAGAAGAAGAAGAAGAAGAAGAAGAAGAAGAAGAAGAAGTAGTAGTAGTAGTTGTTGTCCTCCGTTCGGAATTGCACACTGACAGAGCAGTATTAGATTATCTCCTGCTCAATGCAGTGAATTACACCCTGACCTCAGGTTGACACATTCGTTGCCAACCCCTTCATAGATTCACGGCTAACTGCCGCACCAACCTTTTGAGTTCCCAGCCCACGCAAGTGGCATCGTAAGCCAGCATCGTATTTCGATGCCATATAGGTCAGTTGGAACTCCAGGGATGATGTCAGTATGATCCCGACTGCCTTCACTTCTTTGTATCAATTTTTGACTTGGGAGTCAATTTAAAAAAAAGAAAATGTTTCTTTGCAGATTCAAACGCATTACTACTGTGCTTTAAGGCAAGCTTCCAACCAAAACGCTACCCGCAGTCCCTATACCACGAGCAGAGTAAACGATGCCTTTAAGGGTTACACGCAATCTATGCCATGTATGTAAAACAAGGTGCATGTCCTTTCCAGGTCGTCGTGATCAACTCCAAGGTCACGTAGATTTTCTATTCTCGTTTACCTTCAACTTACGACGGCTCTATGATGAAGGAGTTACGAATGCAATTCGTAATCCCGCATACCGCGTACCAAACATAGCTGCGGGCGATTTGGAAGCAGGCCGCTTTGCGTTGGTTTCCGTACAATGGTATGAGCGCCGGTCGTTCAGAAAGCAATGGCAAACTACTGAACGTAGACTTGCCCAAGAATCACAAACAGCCAGAAAATGCTAGGGTTGGCTGCTACGTCCTGTAAAGGGTATGCAACTAATCTTTTTTACGTTCTGTAGTTCGCAGTTGTTTTCTTAACGGGACGTCAGCGTTAAATTCTGACTGACCTGTGTATGGGTTGACAGCCACACCGCACCGACAGTTTAAGCACACTCGTATTAACCCCGCTGTCACGCGCTATACGGTAACTAATATTATTTAAGAGCTTAAAAAATATATATCATTTATCATCATCCAGTGCCTTGCCGGGTGGCGTGGTGGTGATGCCTGCCCGTCTCCGTTGCTATGTATCACTTCATGTTATGACTCTTTTTTGTGTCATGACACAAGACTGTCAAACATTTTTCTCACTCTGTCTTCCTCTATCTCTCTTTTCTCAACAATGTTCCAGTTTTTGTCTTCTTATAATGTAGCCAGAAAATGATGACTGCTTTTTTTTTTTCTTGTGACTTTTATAAATTGTCTTTCCCACTTAACTTCCCTCAAAATGTCCAGACTTAAAGAGCCAGGAAACGTAACCAAATAGATTGACCAGCAAACGTATGACGGAGGAATGGGCTGACGGGGTTCACGAGTAAATAACTATCAAACGGTACATTTGTATCTTGCAAGCAAAACACTATCAACATGGAGTCGCCACATGTTCAGATGAGATGTCCTCCTGATATGATTAACTCCACTTGTTCATGTTTGAATAAATAA
This sequence comes from Cepaea nemoralis, assembly GCA_014155875.1. Classification (NCBI taxonomy): domain Eukaryota; kingdom Metazoa; phylum Mollusca; class Gastropoda; order Stylommatophora; family Helicidae; genus Cepaea; species Cepaea nemoralis. The sequence goes on from JACEFZ010009376.1 coordinate 143,637, forward strand.
AAGCGCTCGTCCTTAATCATCCGGTTTGCTGATGACAAGGTTTAACCTCTATACTGGTCAGTTGGCACTAAAATGTTGACTTTTCGTCCTTGATTTGGGGATTTTAAATTACAAGTACCTGAGGAGTAAGAGTGAGTTCGCCTGATGGAGAGAGACACCGGTAATAGGGAAAGTTAATCCATACGGTAAAACCATTTCATTGGATTTGTAAATGCTTCAGCTTCATGAACTCAAGATAAGTCCTTTCCTCCTTAGTGGATCGTTGCAGCCCCATTCCAACGGAAAGTAGTTTTCAGATGTGGCAGTTGGAATTCAGAACCAACAACAATATATCCTGGCCTACCACAGGGATCACCATTATCTTTGGTGCTGTTCAACGCCTACACTGTGAGAATCACCAGGAAATCATAGGACCGGGGAGGACATTGTCGTATGCAGATGATGTTGTAGTGTATCGTCAGGGTAAGGATAGAGATCAGGTTGCTGTGGAACAACAAACCGAACTCAATCACACTTGGTGTGTTGAAGCTGGGGCAATGGTCAACCAAACAAAGGCAACGGTGACATGGTTCTGTTTGAATAACTACATTGTCAACATCCCAACGCCAACTGTAAATCTGGGTTCAGAGACGGTTGAAAGAACGCAGGCAATGAATTACCTGGGGATACGGTTTGATCGAAGCCTAGCTTATACTGGGCACGTAGACCAGATGATAACAAAGGCCAAGCGTGGTTTGCCTGCGAAGCGTGAGATGGCTGCGGAAACTGTTAGCAGCGCCATCTATGTCTTCTTTACGAGTGTCTGGTCCTTTCTGTTGTGGAGAATGCGATGGCAATCCTGACTCTCAGCCATAAGCAGATAGAAAGGATGGAAAGGATACAGAACGAAGCTATGCGCATTATTCTTGTATGTACAAGAGATACAGCATGTAAGGCGATGTGCAACTTCTTGATTTTATAACCATGAGGGACAGAATACAAATTTGCCAAGAACGTGCCTATCTCAGAGTCAACGCAAACACACAACATCCACTGCATATCGAGATTAAGAAGGTAAAGGGCAGCAGGTTAACAAGAGGAAAGTCGTGGATGGGTCAAGCCGTAGATTTTATTCAGCAAGTGTATTCACTTGAGGACTTGGCGAGGAGTGGGTACAAGTGCCAACAGAGTTATGTACATCCTTTTCAGTGTGCATCCAACTAGACAGGAAATGCAGACAAGAACATCCAGCTGCTGTGGGGGCGGAAGTACAGGCTCTGATCTTTCAGAATTCTTTGGAGGATGATGATGTCATTTACATGGATGGGTCGGTTGTCCGAGAAGTGAAAAGTTCATGGGCCTTTACGGCTCAGGCCGGAGGGAAAATTGAGAAAGAAGAGTCTGGCGTTTTTGCTTTGACCACAAGGAGCCTGACTATGAAATTCATGGCAGTAAGTAAAGCAATAACATGGTTCGCGACACAGACATTCAATCGGGTATGTTAGTTAGTCAGTCAGTTAGTTGCAGGTCCATCTTCACAGCAACGGGTTGTCCCCATTATGCTCCGTTCCTGTGCCAGTGAATATCACACAAAATGCTCCCCACTGCCCAATATGAAAAGTGGAAAAGACAGGAGTCTCGACAAAACAACAGCCCGCACAGATACACTGTGCATAATGCCGCCGCCAGAATGTCAACACAATAGTCCCCCACAAAACACCCAGTTCATTTCTGATGGAATCGGCAGTCATTATCCCATTTGGATGTTTCCTAGATGTTCACCCACACAGTCCACGAAATACAGTTCATCGTCGATGGTAGTGGCAGTCAACCAGAAGCCCAGCAGCCACGAATTTCTGCATAAGACAAAAACCGGTCAACACTGGGACATAGCCATCTGCCATCGCTCCGAACATGCAGTCACGTTCCAAAACACCTCGTGCAGATTCAAAAGCATTTAACACGAAACTCACAGCTCACAGTGTCGCGCTACGCACTCACTCAGTAGCAGGGCGACGGAACCATCAAGTCTTCTTAGTCGCCTCTTACGACATGCGTTGTAGGCTACAGCGTTGCTATTCTTTGCTTCCCTTATGGGTCCCAGCAACATACGGGAGATCGTGCATGTGTCCTTAATGACTCAATGAGTATGCTCAGGAGGATAGACATGGGGTTGGTCCGAAGAGAGTGGCTGCTGTCTCTGGAGCGGTCTTGGCTGGCAAAGATTAGTTTCATCTTCGTGCCAGGGCATGCGGGTGTACACATAAATGAGCAGGCTGACAGGCTTGCATGTATGGCTACTGTGGAAGGCGGACGAGCCATGAACCAGGCGGACATTCTGAATGCTCTACGAGAAGTAAATCGTTTACAAGAACCAATCGCGACTGGGAATCTACAACCATGGTTAGGCTGCGAGAACAGCATGTTAAAATAGGTTTGGCCAAACAAGAACACTACGCAGGAAGCCAAAGAAGAGTAATAAACCAACACAGAACTGATGTCGTGAGCCCCTACACGCTGCGGGATTTGCTGAGGAGGGGATCCGAGCACCTATAGATTGAATGGTTCCATGTGCAATGAGGATGATCTGTTGACTAACTAATTAACTAACTACAACCATTGCAATGCGCTAGAAGTAGCAGTAGATGGCCTGATACTGAAGGACTACGCTTGTGTTCAAAGTGAGCGAGCGCCCAAAAAATATGTTCACTTGTTCTATGAGTGGCCTCCACTACATGTTAATTTTCCGGCTACGTGTATGGCCTGTGGGACTTCCTAATGAACGACAATACTTTTGCCGTGTGACTGAAAATGGTTTTCCGTTTATTTACGTGGAGACGTGACAAGTTTCGGAACTGCTAATTATGTATAGCTTCAGTGTCACGAATGTGATTATAGCTTCGGGACAAACCGTGTTTAGACGTGGTGTATTGCCTTTTGTAGAAGAGATAGCTTGTTTTTTCTTTGTTCGACAAGACACAATTTTAGCCATCTCAAGGACACTGATAATGATCGTTATAGCCAAGTGGTTAGTTTTCTTGTCTCTCAAATCCGTGGACGTAGATTGAATCCCAACTGATATTTTCTAATCAGACCGCATCTAATGTGGACGAACATTCACTCATAACATAGATACTTTAAAAAAAAATTAGTTGCATATCCTTTACAGGACGTAGCAGTCAGCCCCAGCACTGTTTTGGCTGTTCTTGATTCCAGAGCAAGTTTACGTTCGGTATTTTGCCATTGTTTCTGAATGACCGGCACCCATACCATTTCATAAGAAACCAACGTAAGGTAGTCAACTGCCAAATCGCTCACATTTCGAACGCAGGTATGCGGGTTTACAAACAGCGTCCGTAACTCCTCGCCACAGAGCCGGCACAATAATAATACAATACAATAATACTCTTGTAATTGTGTTGTCATTAATATTATGAGCATTTGTTGGACTTCTAGGATTGAATGAGCTAAATTCGGCTACTCTGTCACTCTGTTTTTGACTTCCCCTTCATACTGCTGTCTTATTACTGTTGAGTCCCAGTCTGTTTACGGCTGTCTTATGACAGTATGACTTTTGATTATTGCCCATCGAGTGACTTTAAATCAAATCCAACAACCAATTATGGGTCTGTGATGTGTTAGGGTCGTCACCTTTATCAGACATTTCGCCGAGGAATATGTGGCAAGTCTGACACGTCCGTATCGAGAGACGAACCCACGCATCAAAACCTAATACAATCGAGCGTATGCCATTATCAGCCTTACTTTCTAGCCTTTCCGCCAAAAGGCCGCTCACCAGTGACTTTCAAGAGTCGCTAGATCTTCATGATAAACCACACACAGGTTTAGTTTAGTTAGGTCGATGGATCAACATCACTGCACACG